>OY987323.1:10103175-10260797 GCA_963920655.1 Geranium rotundifolium
GTACGATGACTAATATAGGGAGACCAGCGGCTCGAAGAAGCTATGGGGTTACACTAAAAGGTCATTAAACTCATTCAATTCAATGTCTGCCCATTTTTAGCATATTGCTTTGTCGGCGAATTTTTTTTCCTCAGATATATCGGCGAATTTAATTGTCATTACTAACGTTCGTATATGGCCCTCCCTTGCCTTCAACTTTAGATGTTCCACAATCCGACAAATTGAGGCGCTCTCGTTCGATGTTTTAGAGGGAATTTCCGGCACGGCATAGAAATGCTATACTTACTGGATATGGATGCATACCGACTGTCCGAACTTCTACCCGTTGTTAGATCGTTCAAGATATCGCGAGATTTGTCCCAACGCGCAATACGTGGTAGTGAAATCTTACTACGGTCATTTTCGTAGTTTTACCGTGTCCATCACGTTCTACCAATTCACACTCACTTTTTACCTGGCGCATCTACTTCTACCAGTGCACCCTCAAGTTCTACTGGTTTGGACGACTTGTATTTCTATTTCTATTCCGATTTATATTTGATTTGTTCTCTACTAGATAAGTTGTTAATTACATACTAGCTGTGTACCTCTCTATACATTATCTTATATTGTATCCCTTGATAATTTATATTTGATTCTTAAATTTAAAATATGTTTTTTTTAAAAAAATAATAGGGATAATTACAGGTGGCTACATCTAGATATTGATGTTTTTCACCTGGGTACACCTATAATTTTTTTTTCCAGCTGACTACGTCTGAAATGTGCAAAATTTTCACTTTGCACTTTCCGTCCAATTCTGTTAGTTTTTAACGTTTTTTCATGTGAAATGACTAAAATGCCCTTAAGGTTAAAACAGTCATTATAATTGGACTGAAAAGACTAAAATGCTCTCACATATTCATCTAATTTTCAAAGACATGCCCTCGCCTATTCAACTCACAATTAAATGTGGATTCTGCGTTATTCAGCTCCTTCTCGGAGCCTAAATCGAAAAACCGCTTCATCTTGGGACGGCAAGAGTGCTCCCTCGGCCGAGAGCTTGGAGGCGAGGTCGAAGGCGGCGGTGAAGTCCGACGGAGGGAGCGACAACTTGGGGCAGCCCGGGTCGACGCCGAAGAAGAATATGCAAATGGTGTCGAACGAGAATCGCCGAAAAACGTCCTAGCGGTTGAGTCGGAGACATTTACCGTCATCGGTGGCGCCTTTCAAGAGTGCAACGAGGCGGGACCAGATCTCGGATTCGAAGGTGTGGAAGGCGAAAGAGCATATGGACACGCTGCTGAGCTCGAGGCTGGCGAACTTGCGCTGGAAGCGCCAATGGTGGCCGTCGGCGACGAAGATGTCGTGGCTGAGAGGTCGCCGAGGAGGGCGGAGAAGGGCTTGCCCTTAGGATAGTTGGGGAACTTGGTGCAGAGCATGTGCTGGATGTTGGAGGTGTTGGCAGTGATGACGTTGCGGAGGACGTGGATGGTGTCGGAGGGGGAGAGGCGGAGGAGATGGGTGTACCAGTCGCAGAGGTTGTGGAAGTCCTTAGCCCAGCTGGAGGACAGGAAGGCCTGGCACACGTGGCAGCTGCACAACCGCTTTCGGCGGAGGAGGAAGGCCAGGAACGAGAAGAAGCAGAAGAGCACGATGAAAGAGAAGAACAAGAGACAAAAGCCAAAAGAAGAATACATACTTAATTGTGAGTTGAATAGGTGAGGGCACGTCTTTAAAAATTAGATGAATAAGTGAAGGCATTTTAGCCTTTTCAATTCAATTATAATAACTGTTTTAACCTTAAGGTCATTTTAGTTATTTCACATGAAAAAAATGTTGAAAACTAATAGAATTGGACGGAAAGTGTAAAATGAAAACTTTGCACATTCTAGGTATAGTCAGCTAAAAATAAAAAATTTAGTTGTACCCAGGTGAAAAACAGCAATATATCTATATGTACCCACCTGAAATTATTCCAAAATAATATTACTTATCTACGCATAATATCACTTGTCTGCACATAAAAAAATATCACTTATCCACAGAAAATGTGGACATGGATGCGAGCAGAATAAATTGTTGATCGAGCTATATAAGTACATGTGCACAATATATAATTTTAAAATAATATTCCTGGAAAGCCCTTTGCATCTATACAGAGTTAGGTCATGTGTAATTGCAAAAGCATTTAAACTTGTGTTGGAGAAATTATAAGTGTTATAAAAATTAGAGGAGAGTTGCATATTTTGAAGTGTGCTGCTTATCATTTGATTTACTCTCGGTGGAAATGGGAAGTTGCACAAAACTTGGGTTGCACAGATGTCATTGGACTCCCGAAGAAGACACTTTGCTCACTAAATACATTCTCTCCCATGGTGAAGGCCATTGGAGATACCTCCCACAAGAGGCCGGTAATTATATTTCTTAATTTATATTATTCATGTTGTGTTGTTATTATACGTACGTAGAACTACAATAATATATGAGTCATTTACGTAGTAAATAAACCAAAGCTAAATTATAAAAACTTTTGCAATAATATAAAACTATAACTAAAAAGTAATATATATATAGAGCTATAAGTTAAAATTGAAAAGTTGATATATAGAATTATGAAATATAAGAAATATGGATACATGTCTGTATTCTGTAATGGCTCAAGTTGTTTTTTTTCTCGGTATATGCGCTAGTATGGATACATGTTTTTCAAAGAGACGTGGAAGCAATTGTTGTCTTGCATACCCGAAAATAAATCACAACTCATTAACAAGTAGACAAAGCGTCTTAGATTAATCGAAGCAAGAACAACCTTACTCTGACATCATGAGAGAAATATATTATTAATGTTGATATTTGATTGTATCATAATAAGAGAACAATTCATATTATGAATAACCCAAAACCAAATATGAAAACTATCGTAAGAATACCTAAATTTGAATTCAAAATACACTACGTACAAATATAAAATACTCTTATTATCATAACTAAATCATATCAATTAAATAAATATTTAAGCACCTATAAATTCCAGTATTTAGGTGGAACAAATTGAAACATACTTTATCGTGTATGTTTTGTTATTTCTCATCTAAGTGCATCCAAATATGCTCTTACGTGACCGTAAATTATATTATGACTAGTTGATACAAGAATCAAAGGCATTTCCACATTATTCTCGAGTGTTCTCGATAAAGATTTATTGATTATTTAATATGCAAGTTTGGATTTTCGCCTATCAAATTTTAGGTAGGTTTACTTTAAATAACATATTATTAGGACTTGATATTGAATTTAAACGTTCAAACATCTATATAATTATCTAATTTGGGAAAAAGATTTACAATTCATATGCAACATTTTAAATCAGATCTTTCGCATATATATCTAACTTGCACTGGAGAAGCCACACGTCAATCTGATCATATGAGGATTCATTCATTATTGAATACTCATCTAGCTCAGTTTAAGTTTTAGACGAACTAAAGTTTAACAATTACAGAGTAACGTATCGCGATGGTCATAATCTTCTCAAATTAGTGACACAACTTTTTTTTTAACAAAAAACTATACTCAACTCACATCAACTTATCACAGTCAAACTCAATTTTTGTCAATTTTTCATTTATTGTATTGATGTAATTTTGCTGACTCTTTTCTCAATCTTGAGACGAATCTATCCCTTTTGTTGAGAAAAAAAATTACCATATACAATATCTACGTGTGAATTTATTTCCATATATATGATTGGTTTATCAAGGGTTGCTCCGATGCCGAAAGAGCTGCAGATTAAGATGGATGAATTATCTTCGACCGGGCATAAAGAGAGGGAACATTACCCCGGACGAGGAAGATCTCATCATCCGCTTGCATTCCCTTCTGGGAAACCGGTGGTCTCTCATTGCCGGGAGGCTCCCGGGCCGAACCGATAACGAGATAAAAAACCACTGGAAAACCCATATCAGCAAGAGGCTCATCCGCCAAGGAACCGACCCGAAAACCCATCGGAAAATGTCACCCTCCCCGCATGTAGTGCACATGCCTAAAGCAGTAAGAGCGGCAGCACCAAAAGGAAATAGCATAATGAGCGTTGTTGATGGTGATCATCATCTCATCGATGCCTCGGACTTGCCTAAGGTTGATGATTCCTGCTTGGAGAAGCTGTACCAAGAGTATCTACAGTTGCTGAGCAAGGAGGAAAATCATGCTCATCAGATATAATCTTCTGAATATATCAATTATATATTATGATAATATAAGGCTTTTCACGTATTTAATATTTAGTTTTCTTCTAATGTCTACTGCTTCACTATAACCTATTCGAATGTATCTTTATTTTCTATTCCTTCACTTCTTTTTTCTGATATTGATTATAGTCATGAATTAATGAGCATGCATATGCACGTGTGCAGGTATATTCTGGTGAATACCATATTGTATATGACTAGTTTATCGTAAAACTCTGCCGAATAATGAAATACCAAATTAAATAAAAATTGGAATAGTAGTGGATGGCAAGACATACCAAATTAAATAAAAATAAATATACCTGAAGCAGAAAAACAAGAAAAAAGCTACGGCCTGCACATCCACTTGTGCAGACCAATAGTTATATCTGCAGGCCATTCATGTCTTTTAAGCATTTAATAAGACGAAAGGGACCTTCCAAATCGACACACATTCATTTACATGCCTTGCTTTTTCTATGTTCAGTTCATTGTGATGACTCTATTTCGTTTCTACCTTTTGTTTTACTCACCTATATATTGCAATGCTTTTAGAAGCTTCTGCTACTCACTCTGGGAATTCAAAGGGATACGACTACATTTTAAATTAACTAGCTGCTTCTAATATAATTACACTTGAAGACTCCTAAAATTACACTTATCTCACTTTGTTCCTTTTCGTTAAATTCCGTCTATTTCTATTTAAATTTGAGGTTAAAATAGCTAAAATGTTTTGCTTGTATTTAAAATTTCAAAGGATGTCATTTTTGACCCGTATCTCTTTCCTCCATCCCCTCTCCACCAATGTCATTGATTTCCCCGGTGAGCTCCGTAGCCGACATCAGCTGCGGTGACCTCTTCCGCAGAACCGTCTCTAGTGACCAATTTTGGAGAATAAAACCATCAGTTCACATTCGGGCAGTACCAAACAAACAAATATATGAAAATTTTCTTTTCTGCTCACTCATTACACTTAGTCAGACATTGAGCTATAATCAAGGTATATATTTTCCCTTCAAATCGGTACAATAGAAAAACTGAAACTAGTCATGTTAACTAAAATATACATTATCGCCCACCGTCATCAACAACTATATATCTATGAGCATCATATATTTCATTTTCACTGTGCTTTTTGAGCAACTTTTATTTAATTCAATTTAACCGGTACATTTTCTGAGAGAGAAAGATTTGTTGTATCTAATATGTCTTATATCTTGTTATACTATGTTGTATCTAATTTGTTGTATCTAAATGTAAATTTTGTCCACGTAAGTATTTGTTTGCTTTGATTTATATGAAAATTAAATTTTGTCCCCCTTTAAAAAATTTCTGGATCTTCCCCTGAATATAAATTATCCAAAGAAAACAAACTGAATCACAAAAAATTTCAATCCAAAACCATTTTTTCCGGTTACCAACCTTCGGCATAAAATGAGATAATATTCCTTCTCCTCCAGGATGTATTAACAGTACAACCCGTATAAAAGTACGAATTCATTATATTAATATCAATGGTTCACTTATTTATATCATATTAATAAGCAGAAAATACTACAAACTAAAGATAAAACTCTGCGTATACAAAATGGATAATGCACACCATAGAGCATTAAAACAGTGATGATCATATACAGATAAATAATAAACCAAAGGGCCCTCACAAAAACAGAAAATTAGCTAATAACGAGAAATATGTAGTAGAGAAAAGAACAAACCAATGCCCGTTAATGTGTAAGAAAAAATTTCCTATAAAATGTTTCATTTTTTAAGGAAACCAGTCATAACGGACCATAATTTATGGTATACCACAAAATACAACAACATAAATGAGTGTACCAAAAAAATAAAATAACATCATCAAGTTCTGCAAAAATAACCGCCCACCCAGAAAGCCCCAACCAACCATCTCAGCTTTCGTGTCGAAGCTGTCAAATTAGACCGCAACATAGCAAGCGAGGCGCGGCCACTCGGGAACGTGTTCCGGTCGACAGAGACACCGTCACTCGTATTTTTGCCGTTGGCCGGCCGCGGCTAAGGGAGGATTGGTGGCACTCCGACGATGGATTTCATCGCGATTGTCAAATCTCCGCCCTTTTTTAAGGGTAAGAGAGAGCGATGGCCTCTCTGTTTTTTCGCCGTCTCATCCACTGGCCTTCGGGGAGGCAACGACTTCTTTTCCCGTCTCCGCTTGCCTCTTGCTGATTTTGGTTTCCTGTCTATTTTCGAGATGGTTTTTTTGGTTCTGGGTCTGCAGGGTGTGGGTCGGTTTCTCCGTCTTTATGGAGGCAACGGTTTGCCTCTGTTTCTTGGGGTGGTTCTTTTTTGTGTTTTTCGTTGTTTATGACCAGTTTGAGTGGATCGCCTTGTGCGAATGAATGTACCACTTTATGCGATTTGTGTCCCATTGTGGAACATAGAGAAACTTGTGAGTAAAGGTAGTCTCGAGTGCATAACCTCTTTTAGATCCGTTTCTGGCTATGGTTGTGGGCGACGTTATGGATTTTTGGAGGTAATCGACAGATTTTGAGATTCTGCTGGAAATGAGGTTGTGTTTTGGTTATATACTGATGATAGAAATGGGGATTAGTTTTCGACTCTCCCTTAGTCTGGGCACAAGAGGATCTCCGAGTGGTGTGACCTAGTGATCCAAGCCTCACGGGTATTCAGTCTCGCAACACCTTGGCGAGGAACTTTGGGAGAAACGCTCTCTCGGTTCTGACCGGTTGTTTCGAATTTGGTTTTTGAGTCTAGGGATTCTGGTCCAAATGAAACTCCGGGATGGGGCCAAGTAGAGAGGGGTCGTCAAAGTCTTTGTGAACGTAGTGGCGAGAGGTATGGAGTTGGTGGCCAGATTTGAGAAGTGATTGTTCCGGTAAATGATCAAATTCACATAGGAGGATGGGAGAATGGTCAAACTGCTGTTTTTTCATGATTTTCTCTTTGTATTGCTTTGAAATGTATTCTGTATTATATTTTATCATGTTTAGTTTTGTATTTTGATCAGGTTATAGGATGATAGTTATAAGATCATCTTGCTCTTTTTTGGGCTCTGGCTTGGAAATGGATATGAGTTTTGCCGTCATATTCTGTCTATTGACTTGATACAGACAATTTAACAATAATATTGTTATGTTTTCTTACAAAAAAAACATGTGTACCAAATCCAAGTCAAAAGCACACAAGTAAAATCCACTCTCCAACGCTGCACCAATTGATCTTAAATTAGGTTTAAAGTTCAAACTGTTGAGTTTCTGGGCATCCTAATCACGTTCATGGCAGCGGAAGCAACCTATAAACCGCCCCGAACTTGCGCAAGATCGACTACCAAGTTAGATCTTTAGGAAATCGAGTTTTCGGGTTTTACCAAAATCTGCCAAGCAAAAAACCGAGACTTTGAAGCTCCATATATCGAGCTACAGATCTCCAATTACTTATATTCTTTTTGGAGATTAAACCTCAGCCAATTCTCTACATCTTTTATGTTTTGCTCCGAACCCAGTTCGGACGAGAAGACCTCTTTCTGGAGCAAAACATTTTTCCCATCTGGCTGGACAGACTCTGCGGAGCAGTCAGCTTCTCGGCCTTGTATCTCCCAAACCAGAGCTCTTTTAGAAAATTAGTATTTCACAAAAGTTGTAGCCCTTTAACTTATCTTTCCAACGCCGCCATCTCAGTTCGATCAGAGCTCGGACGAAGCGGCTATGGATCATGCAATATAGGTCGCCGGAACTGGACAATCTGGACAATTTCTCTATTCTTGCTTGGATCACCAAGAAAACACCAAGAACGTCATGAATGGAAAGAATGGGCTTGAACCTCTTCAAAGGAGCCTACGTATCCTCCCCGAGGAATCAAAGCCATGTAGTTCTTGCTAGAGATTCATACACACAAAATCTACAAGAATTTGGTGTGTAGAACAAAAGTGATGGAGAGAGGGAGGAGGAGCCATGGCCATCTCCACGAGGAAAGAAGAAGATGAATAGAATGTGTTGTGGTGAGAATGAATATAATATATGGTGATGGTGATGATGAAATGATGAGAGGTATGGGAGGTATGGGCTCACCACCAACTCCATCTCATCATCCTAATCCATAACACCAAACCATGGTTTTGGGCCCTTAATGGGCCAAGCCATAAAATGGGCCTAAATGGGCTGGCCATGTTTGGGTCTCATGGGCCGAAGCCCAATTGCTTCAGCCATGTGGTCCCGTGTCGAGTCCAAATATTTTCCGACCCCTTTTTCGAACTTATCAAACAAAGTCCGATGCGACATCGACGAAAAAAACTCGTTTTCTCGATTCGCAAACCATTCTCACTTACACGGGCCCACGGCCCAAACGCCCAGTTTTGGCCATGTCTCGTGTCTCAATAAATGCTGACATTTCCTTATCTCCCGAAACCCATATCCTTGATGTATGACCCTTTTAGGCTCATGCCACGTTGGCAGATCGGCATAAAACCTCATTTTACCCGATCCATCATTAATGACCACTAGTATACCATTATGATTACCCAATGTGAATTATAGTCGAACTAATCGACTTAACCTGTCTGTCGTCCAAGTCATTATCCTTTTATCGCTAGATATCCGATTGATCATAAGGCATAGAGTCGTCATCCTTATTTTGATCAATCATGTTTTTTAATATGTGAGATGACTGAAAACTGATAACCCGTATCACTGGCATGGCCATGCACTTTCTTTCAGTCACTCTCAATCAAGTGGCCTAAACGGATATCATTCTCATACCGCAGTATGAGGGATAAATCCCTTAGCCGTCTTTCGTGTTACTCATGCAATCCGTCCCCCACCCAATCATGCATGTTATTGATATCCTGTTACGGATAGTGTTAGGCGCAAGTCAAAGCCGGACGTCAATTGCATAGCAATCACAAAGACTCCTCGGTCTAAGGATAGAATGACAAGGTACGACACTGAATATGTTCATGACTGTATCTATGCAACCCTATTCAGGTCGGGTCGTCTGATAACAAAACCCTGATGATATCTATGATATGATTCTGGGATCCCGCATCCCAATGACGAGTAGAACTATAACATAAAGAATCATTCTCATACTGGTCGCTTCTATTGAAGCATATTTGACCAAGGACCGTTAAGTTTGATCCGTACATATCTATGGTTCTACTACTTTAGTGGTCATAGATCAGATCATACTTTAACATATTACTTCAGCACATAAGTAATATAAAGCCGGTTTTAATCATTGCAAACGATGATAAACTATTACAGACTATTCCAATTAGAACCTAGGGCACAAATGCTATCACAAACTTGTACAACATTAAAATTCAGAATTCATAACCAACAATGCAGTATAAAGAGACAAAAACACATCTTTTTACCTCAAACACAGCTAATACAAAGCCCATCTATAAGTATAAATGATGAACAAAAAGGTACTGACAAAAGACCCAAAATCAGTGGTCAATGGATAAGAGAACACGAACTCTTGGTAAATCATTTCAAGTCATTAGTAGCAAACTAAAGAGGTAAAATGACACTTTTATGTACCTAAATATATATTTTTGACACTTTCATACTTTACTTTTTTTTTTTTTTTTCAGTACCCTGAATTTCATTTTGGGACAATAATCTCAAAATATCCATGAATTGAACCAGATATTCATGAATTGAACCAAAATTCAAGACCATTTTTGGTAAATAAACTGCCAGTTCTCCCAAAATGAAATTCAGAGTATTGAAAAAAAAAGATAGAGTATGAAAATGTTAAAAGTGTATATTTATGTGCACAAAAGTGTCATTTTCCCAACTAAAGATACAACAACACTAGTACACAATCTCAATAATAAACAAGAGGTCCCAAAAATTGAAATATGACTGCCTTTGGTTGATTTTTATAATGGGATTTTGATGTCTGATTTCCAAATATAGAAATAATAGGTTTATTTGCTTTTTTTGGATTTTAATGAGTTTGAACTTGCTCACCTGTTATTGTGTTTAATTACATCGGCATGTTTTGTTCACTCGGTAATCGAATTTTTGTGACTCTTAACTAGCAGTTTACTCTGTTATCCAGATATTATGCATGTGTTAATAGTGCTGGTTGTTCCAATTTGCTGTTTCTTGAAGTTTATTTTTCGTTTTCTTAAAGTATATGTGACTTTAATTTTTGTAATTGTTCTCTTTTTATGGGTAGCTTTTAAGGTGCAGGACTAGGGAAGCTACTTTAAAATTGGTCACCAAGGACATTACTGGCAGCGAAAGTCACCGGAGAAATAATGACATTGGAGTAAGTGGTGGTATCAGTGGAGAAAAGATGGAGGAATGGGAGATGAGTCAAAAATGCACACATTCGTGCTTTTCAATAACTATAGTTAGTTCCATCGAGCACTGGGGGTCGATTGATCGATCCTCCTTCATTTAAGTCCATACTTGCTATACAGAATATTTGCAGGAAATCACCTAAGAGTTTAAGGTGCACTCTCTGATACCAATTGAAATTATGTTATGTAGCAGGGACAAGATGTCGAACACAATTTTGTAACGATTGGTTCGACAACTTGTCTAACAATAGTTTATGGATTATAAATAATAAAGCAGTAAACATAAGACATACAATATCTTTACCCAGTTCGGCGACTCCGCACCTACGTCTGGGGGTACTCTGTCAGTAGAAAAGTTTTCACTATTCGGTAGTCAATAGTACAACTTCAAGCATCAACTAGCTATCACACAAGCTATTGTCCTAAGCTACTAGAGAACTCACCGTGAACAACCTCGACCAGCAATTGAGTGTAGCTACTCCCAGCAGTGATATACTCAGATTCAGCAGTGGATAAGGCAACACAATTTTGTTTTTTACTAAACCATGATATGAGGTTATTGCCAAGGAAGAAGCAACCTCCAGATGTGCTCTTCCTATCTGCTTTGTTTCCAGCCCAATCAGCATCAAAATACCCCACCAGGGTAGAGGATGTGTCGAATGAGTACACTAAACCCAAGTTTGTAGTCCCAGAGATATATCTTATAATTCTTTTAGCTTGGGATAGATGACTAACCTTAGGATTAGCTTGATATCGTGCACATACACCCACAGAGTAGGCAATATCAGGTCGACTGACAGCAAGGTAGAGAAGACTACCAATAATGCTTCTACACAGGTGTTGGTCGACGACTTCTCCAGGATCATCTTTAGTTAGCTTGATATGTGTAGCTGCAGGTGTACGTTTGTGCGAAGCTTTCTCTAGCCCGAATTTCTTGACAATGGTTTTGCATACTTTCTTTAAGAGATGAAGATGTTGTCTTTTCGCTGTTTGATTTGAAACCCTCGAAAGTAGGTGAGCTCTCCAACCATGCTTATCTCGAATTCTGATTGCATTTTTTGGATGAATTGTTCTACCATCTTTCTTGACATTCCTCCAAAGAAAATGTCATCGACATATATTTGGGCGATCATCAGATTTCCGTCCTCATTCTTCACAAAAAGAGTTTTGTCGACTCCCCCTCTAGTGTAGCCACTTTGAATCAGGAATTTTATGAGTCTTTCATACCAAGCTCTTGGAGCTTGTTTCAATCCATAGAGAGTCTTCTTGAGTTTATACACAAGATCAGGGGAGTGAGGATCAACAAATCCTTTAGGTTGTGACACATAAACTTCTTCGTTGAGATCACCATTTAGAAATGCACTTTTGACATCCATTTGGTAAAGCTTGATCTGTAGATGACATGATATCCCTAGTAGGAGTCAGATTGCTTCAAGCCTTGCTACAGGAGAAAGGTCTCATCGAAGTCTACTCCCTCAATTTTAGTATACCCTTGAGCTACTAATTTTTCTTTATTGCGAGTGATATTACCAAGCTCATCGGATTTATTTTTGAAGATCCATTTTGTGCCAATGACATTTCCTTCA
Source organism: Geranium rotundifolium (assembly GCA_963920655.1). Lineage (NCBI taxonomy): Eukaryota > Viridiplantae > Streptophyta > Magnoliopsida > Geraniales > Geraniaceae > Geranium > Geranium rotundifolium. The sequence continues at coordinate 10,115,283 of OY987323.1, forward strand.
CTTGGCTTGGGCACTAGTTCCCATACCTTGTTTTTTCTCAAATTGAATTAGTTCCTCTTGCATAACATTGACCCAATACTCATCGTTGATGGCTTCGTTGACATTCTTAGGTTCAATTTTGGAGACGAAGCATATATTTCCTATCATCTCGTTGTAATTCACGGGAGCTTTTGCCCGAGTCTGTATGCCTTCATTTAGATCTCTAATTACTCCAGAGACAGGATGATTAGCCAAGATTCTTCGTGAGGGGTTCTTGTTGCTGGCTTCAAGAACTGCCTTATCATTATTGACACTTGGATTAGCATCATTGTCTTTTGGCTTGCTGCTAGCATCTTCACTAACATCAGTAGTAGCATCCTTCCTGACATTGTTGGGATAAACTCCAGTTAGGACTCCTTCTTCGTCTGTTGCATCTTCTGGGGAAACTTCACAGTCATCATCAACAACAACATTGATTGATTCCATCATAGTCTTGGTTCGTTTGTTGTAGACCCGGAACGCACGACTATTCCTTGAGTAGCCAAGGAAGATGCCTTCATCACTCTTTGGATCAAGTTTCCGACGAGGTTCTCTATCAACCTGTATATAACAGGTGGACCCAAAGATATGGAAGTACTTAACATTAGGCTTTCTCCCCCTCCATATTTCATAATGAGTTACTGACATACCTGATCGGAGAGTGACTCGATTGTGGATATGGCAAGCAGTGTTAAGTGCTTCTGCCCAGAAGTGAGTTGGTATGTCCTTGGCCAGCATCATAATTCTAGCCATCTCTTGTAGAGTCCTGTTTTTACGCTCAACAATGTCATTCTGTTGGGGGTGATTGGTGCTGAGATTTCATGAGCTATCCCTTCTGAGTTGCAGAATTCAGCAAATTTACTGTTTTCGAACTCTCGACCATGATCACTCGAAGATGAATTATTTTGCCAATTGTCTCCCCTTTTTCTCGTTGGACCTGGATGCATAGAGTCTTGAAGATTGAAAAAGTATCTGATTTGTCACGAGGGAAATCAACCCATGTGTATCGTGAATAATCATCTACACACACAAATACGTAGTGTTTTACTCCAAGGCTTTCAACTTTCATTAGCCCCATGAGGTCAACGTGTATTAGTTTTAGTTTAAGTACTCGTGAGGTGGTGATATGTTGCCGCTTCTTGTGTGACATCTTTGTTTGCTTTCCAATCTGGCATTCTCCGCATATCTTTCCTTCCACAATTTTCAGGTTTGGAATTCCAGTAATGGCCTGCTCTGAGATTGCCTGTTGCATGCTCCTAAGATTTAGATGTCGAAGCTTTCTATGTGAATCGGGCGACCAGATGTAATAGTTATCCATTGAGCGGATTCTTTGTAGGATAGTGATTTGATCGATATCCTTTACTATACAAGTTTCTTTTTAAAATTTAACTTCTGAACCCATATCACAAATCTGGCTTATGCTTATTAAATTTGCCTTGAGTCCTTCTACAAGTAATGCTTCAGTCAGGAAAGAAGCTCATGGATACTTGAGTAGTCCTTTTCCAATGATTCGAGCTCGAATCCCATCTCCAAAAGTAACATAGCAGTTTGTATGTAATTTGAGATTGGATAGAAACTCAGGAGTAATTGTCATGTGTCGAGAACATCCACTATCGAGATACTAGTCCTTGTTGGTTAAAGCACTCAAGGAGGTGTATGCAACATTAACTCGATAGACTAGATTCTTTGGTCTCCATTCAAGGCGGGATGTTTTCTGAGGAGTCGAGAGATGACCTTGATATCTCCTTTGATTTTGTGGTAACTGAGCTTGCTTCTTCCCATGGAGTTAGAAGCAGAATGGTCTGATGTGACCCCTTCGACCACAGTAATGACATATCCATTGATATTGATACGCTAGATTTCTGGAATATCGATGTCTGCGTGGAAGATGTCTTTTGGCAGTTGATTGACAAGAACATGTTATAGGAGATGTTACGACATTTATTGTAGGTTGTCCTGTAGGATGTGTCATGTCATCTTGTAGTTTCTTGTCAGTCATGGCTTGTTGTGGGACAAACTTTGTGAGTGCAGATGAGGGGGTATTATCTATGTACCCTAGTCCCGTCATATCTTTGGACTGCTTTCCTACTGATAGGTTTTTGTCAAGTCTTTATGTGCTAGAATTCATCATCTTCACTGATTTAGTCATAAGACTAATTTCTCCATTAAGTCTGGCAATTTCGCATTTTAGCTTAACAATTGTCTCTAGGAATCTAGACTTGTCGTTGGTAAGAATGATGATCCGTTCTCCTTGTTGATCAAGGATCAGAGTTTCCTTGACCCATCTAGTACGTAAGCTTTTGTATGCCTCGACTAGTTGCTCCTTAGTCCAATTCTCGTTCGGAGTTGGATGATGAAGATCATCATTGATATTAGCAGAGTTATCAATGTTACATACAAAAGTGGTAGTAGTGAATGCAACAAAATTGCTTACCTCCTCAGAGCCACTAACTTCATTGTCATCATCTGATAAGGTAGCATTATATCCTCGTTTTCGTCTTTTGAGGAAGTTTGAACATTCCCTGCGAAGATGGCCGAATCCTTCGCATTCATGACACTAAGGTCCTTTGTTCTTGCTGTTTTCCTCTTCGTTTCTGTTCGGTTTGTCAAGACTTCCTCCTGTCAGAGCTTTTTGTGGAGCTTTGTTTCTGGCATCTGTTGTAATATTCCTTCCGCCCATTCGACTGAATCTTCTCATGACTTTGTTGTAATTTTTTGTGAGAAGGGTCATTGTAGCATCAATGGCTTCGTCAGAGTCAGAATCCTCAGATTCTGGTTGCTTGTGTGTTGAGCTTTTGAAAGCAACTCTTTTATTCCTTTTGTCGATATTGGACAGAGATAACTCATAGGTCATTATAGATCCCATCAGTTCATCATATTTTAAGATCTTGAGGTCATGAACTTCCTCAATTGCGGTGATCTTCATCTTAAATCTAGGGCTAAGAGCACGCAGGGTTTTTCAAACTAGTTTTTCATCAGACATTGGTTTGCCCAGAGAATAAGATTCATTGGCTAGATCACGAATACGAATGTTGAATTCAGCGATTGATTCGTCCTCTTTCATGACAAGGGTTTCAAAGTTGGTTGTCAAGTATTGCAGCTTTTGTTCTCGAACCTTGATTGTTCCTTCATATGCAACAGCCAGGATATCCCATGCGGATTTGGCAGCTGTGCATATGTGGATTAGTCTGAATACGTTCTTGTCAACACCATTAAAGATAGCATTCAGGGCTCGAGAGTTTCCCAGTGATTCCTCGTCTTCGTTATCAGTCCAGTCTTTTTCTGGTTTTGGGCTGATAGGGTTACCATCACTATCACTGAGTTGTGGGGCATTCCAACCATTGATCACAGCCTTCCATGTTTTATTGTCAAAGGACTTCACGAATACACACATGCGAGCCTTCCAATAGCCGTAGTTACTTCCATCTAGAACTGGTGGTCGGTTGATGGATCCTTCTTCTCTGGTATTGTCCATCTTGATGATCGAAAAATTTTGTTTAGGAACTCACTTAAAGCTGTAGGTGCCTCCTCTGATCAGGTAGTTGTGCAAGATGTCATACACAATGTTATGTATAATGTTATAACAGTGTGTATGACAACTTGAGTAGATGAAGCAGGACAGTAGATATCAAAACGTAATAAACAACGACACAGCAAATTGTTTACCCAGTTCGGTGCAACGTCACCTACGTCTGGGGGCTCTCAACCTAGTGGAAAGGTTTCACTTATCAGTAATTTGTCAAAACATACAAGTACCTATGATCATCCCAAGATCTATACTGTATGCTACTATTACAAGTGCAACCTATCTCAGGGTCTCCCCCTGAATCCAAGACTCCGTCTTGATTCCACTCTTCGAGCAATCGCCTTGCTCTGTCGGTTCAAGTTGTCGTTGAACGTTGTGGTTGCGTGCCGTCTTCACTCACGCGATCAGTAAACCCTCAATCACCTAACTCTCAATAGTTAAGGTGATACACAATATCCTCAGCACAATCTACAACCTCTCAGCCCGCAAACCTTCGCGTCTAAGAGCTTTGTAAATTATTGCTAGGAAACAATAAAAGAATCACACGATTGCTAAGGGGGTAGCCTGAATTTTTATAGCAATCGAGCATGAGTACTAACCCTAATGGGTTTTCTCTTTGTCACCGTCTTTCTTCTTTCTAAAATCGGAGATGCGCTGGAACTTTGCATAATTCCTAATCGTAGTCGTACTTTATGCAGAACATCAACTTTCTGATTTGCGTTGAACAGGATGTCTGTTGAGATGTCGCCAACAATGTCATACAAGATGTCGCACACAATGTTTCGACATTCTTTATGACATCTTTTCTAGTTCCTTAAAAATAAGCTAATCACCAAAAACGTCGTAACTACAATCTCCCCCTTTGGCTATTTTTAAGGTCAGCATTCTTCGTCGCATTCTGCGTCGCATTCTGCGTCGCATTTGTCATCAGCTTTTCTTGTAGCGATCGGCAGTCGTTGTCAAGTCTTTTTCACGCATCGTTTCACGCATCATCGCGCATCTTGTGCGTCTTACGTCTTACTCCCCCTTGCTGGCTCAAAAAGAGCCAAATCTTGAAAAAAAATTCGAACAGTAGGACAGGAAATAATGAAAAACAAACTTAACTCACACACATTCTCGATCGGCAGTCGAGAATATTTATGAAACATGTTCGGAGCAAATACAAAATAAAAAGTTGTTCAGTTGTTGTGAGTCCATAAAGTACTTAGAAATTTAAACAGAAATGCTGCTTGAGCTAGCAGTATCTTCTTCGGTAGCAGTTGTAGAGGCATCTTTAGTAGTGTCTTCCGTAGAATCGGGTAGGGAGGAGGAACCATTGTTGTCAGAGTCTTGAGAAGGCATAGACTTCAGCAGGTTAGCACAGTGGGATCTACGCTGGGACAGGTGCTTCAGTGTCATCTTTAGGTTGACGATGTCCTCGTCAAGTACAACTATCTCTCTCTCGAGCATTATTGCATCTCTTTTGGTAGTCTTTGTTGGAGGGGCAGCACTGGTAGCTCGACTGGTTGTCGCCTTAGTTGGTTTGACTTCTTTCTTGACAAGATCAGGAGCATGTTTGCCTCGAACAACTTCTGGCTCACCACAATCATTCCTCCGCGCTTTCCTGCTTTATCGATTGACTTCAACACACCAGGGTGTTGGTGCACTAGTAGCTCAGATATGAGAGAGGGAAAAGCAATAGGTATCTTCACAGCTTGTGTTATGGCATGTCTTACAAGGTGGTCAATAACAAATTGGCCAAAATCAAGTGTGGAACTAGTACCTGTTTGGAAGATGAGAACTGCCAGCTCTGGTTTGATGGAGGATGCATGTGTGGACGGTGCCCAATTGGCTACTCCGATGCAGAACAGTATGGAGTATTTTGAAGTGAGATCTGAGGCTGCCACGGTTCCCTTAGTGGGTCACACTCTGCTCTTATCACTAGTTATCTCCTTGAGAACCTTGTTCAGGTCAGGTGGTGGTACAGAGCGGACACACTTCCTCCCCAGGAAGGCATTTATAATGTCAGAGAAGATGTTGAAGCGTAAGCCTCTAACATAGACTTTTTCAATAAAATCTTTAACCGAAGGATAGTGATAACCTATGTCGGGGACAGTCTTCATGAGTTGCGCCTTTTGCAAAAGCTTGACGATGGCTTCCAGTTCAAGGATCTCCAAGGACAAAGTCTTCTCGGGATAGGCCGTCCTTTGGAACACAAACTCCCACCAAGTTGCACTACCAGCCGGATGGAATGACACATTATCATATGCAACATTTGAGTGTTCTTGGCCTGCTTCTAGCTCACTACCTTCTTCACTTCTTTGACAGTTACAGCTTCTTCATCATCACTTTCCTCATCAACAAGTCTTCTTTTGGAGACAACCTTCTTCCCTTTGTCCTTTACGGACATCTTTTTCTTCTTGATGGGACCTCCAGCATCCTTCACCGCCTTTCTCTTCTTGGTTTCTTTTAGTTTTCCTACCATTAATCCAAGACTTTCATTTTCTTCTAACACTTTCTTTTTCCGGACGAGAGCACTATGTGTGCTGTTTCAGTGGCATCCTCTGTGGTATCTCCTCTGACAGCCAGAGGCGCATCTTCCATGACAATTTCTGCAGCGTCTTCTAGGACAGACTCTATGGCAGCAACGGTTACAACATCTGCTATACTGTCTGTAGTAGTAGTACCCTTGGCAAATCCTGCATCATTTGCAGGGTTGTTTTCCTTCTCAACTCCTTCTAGATCGGTATCCTCGTCTCCGGTTTCCTCCTTCTCAGAATTACTATTGTCACTAGTTTCTTCCCGAGCTTTTTCAGAGTCAGCAACTTCTTCTTCTTCGACCACATCTTCTTCTGTGGGTACAGGAACGACATCTTTCGCAACTTCTTCTCCACCCTCTCCTTCTGCGATCCTCTCTAACCCATGACTGACCGGGGTCAAGTCATTCTTTTCCCCTGCAGTGTTTATCAGATCCTCAACCACTCCCTCTCGAGGAGGGACCTGATTTTTCAGTAATAACTCTAACAAGTCACTGTTCCTAGATGTATCAGTATTTGACACGATAGAAGAATCGATACCTGGAAAGATTGCAGAAACTGGCGCAGGGATGATTTGCATGGAGGCTTCTTGGCTTCCTTTGCCAATGTCAGTCCCTCGTTGAGGGCCTGTAAGTTCTGTTATCGTGAATGCAGAGCTTCCGGTTCGGGTCTTCTTGGGAACTCGGGAAAAGATAGGTGTTGGTGCTTCTTCCGGTGGGATTTCTCTAGAGGAACCCTCAACATCCTTCTTTGGCTTCAGTCTTTTGATTCGTACCCCATATTTGTTGGTGCCAAGTTTGTTGTTTTTGGGGCTCTTCGCCTCGGTCTTCTTGGGTTTGGTTTTCCGTCCGTCAGTGGCTTTCTTCGGCGCAAGATTGCTCCTGATTTTCGCCAACAATGTCATATAAGATGTCGCACACAATGTTTCGACATTCTTTATGACATCTTTTCTAGTTCCTTAAAAATAAGCCAATCACCAAAAACGTCGTAACTACAAGGAAGTTTTCGATGTCTTGCCTAATCCTGCAAGTATCATGTCGCACCAACTGTGTTGCAACATGTTGTCTGACATCTTGACTTCGCACTAAAAAATATGTCAATACTAAACGTAGTAACAATTGGTGCGACGGCGGATGAAAAAATTGGTGAAATATGCGTCGTTACAAACTGTAACTTCATAGTTTATGCTCTCTAACGGCGCATTCCTTGTGCTGTTATAAATGGAAAAATGATAGTGAATAGTGGCGAGGAATGATGTGCGGAAGGGTCATGTGAGTAAGGTCGTTTTCATGATTTCGGGTATCTAATTTATGTTGTGCGATAAGACCTTTATATTCAGCGCTAAGACCAAAATTCATTTGTTGTTATTAGCTACTTGGTTTCTTATTAATTTGTATCTTTTCTAAATTACAATAAATTAATATATATGAGTTTTGACTTTTGGGGGCGATGATGAAAATGGGATAGTTATGGATGATCAATTGTGATGGCCCTAGACAGTGGCGGAAGCGAAAAATCATATCAAGTCTAAAAACATAATTTATTTAATTTAATTTTTAAATTTTCAGTACTTACAGACTCTTAGATTAATGAAAGTTTGAAGATTCCGGCTTGAAAATTTATATTGATATTATTTAATAATACACATATATGTGTTGAGATTGCAATTTGCGTGCATTTAAAATGAAATTTGTCATATACTCAGACAGATTTAAGAACTCATCAGTTTCTCATTCTTAACCCAACACCATCATATCTTCTCTATTATTGATCATACAAGACAACAATATAGTAACATACCTTAATTTTCTGGAGTCTAAAGCAATGTCCTTTCTTGCTCTATGAGAGGGTCAGCATTGATGTAGGAGGTTGGGGCCGGAGACTTCATTTCATCTGCATCTATCATAAGTTTAACATATAAAATAATTTTATTATATAATTATATATTTTTTGGGCTTTTTTTATTGGACCCTTAAGGAGTGGTTTCACACGCTTAACAATAAAGAGGTCTTTGGTCCTGCATGCCATTGCAGAATCAAAACAGAAGCTGAGAAACCCCCGTCTCTTCTCTACACCTTCCTCTATATATGCTATTGCTACAGATTCCTCTCTCATTTATCCATTATATCTTTTATTTTATATAAGATTTAACCAAACACACATGACTATATATCACTTATTTATATAAGATTTAACCAAACACACATTACTAGCCGATAGTTTGAATAAGCTTAGTTACAAATTCGTCACATCTATGCAGATTTTGAGCTGTATGCAGAGGACCCCTTCATTACATTGTCTTATGAAAATATGGAAAAAAAATTGTTATCAAGTGCTAACATCCACAAAACAGTGATTAAAAATTATATGCGTTGATCTTTCATTTGGATGCTTCGTAATCTCCTCATTTATATCATTTATGTATTAGTAAATTAAGCTTGGTTTGCTACCTCTCCAAGATCAAGCCGTCGGCATTTGGGGCATGTTCTGCTAATTGAGGAAATAACTCCAGATATCCCATGATATAATAAAATTTGAACCTATTTTCTTTATCAGTAAATACACTTTGTTGAATAATTACCCAGAAAAGGAGTATGAACAAACTAGCAAGCTAACTCTAGCTAACCAAGAAAAAGCAGCTACCTGAATGAAAAGATTACACTCAACTAAAACAAAATAAAATAAGTCAAGTATCTGACTACATCAAGCATTTAAACACCACACATACATACCACTAGGAGGAGTACTCTTCCAAGCCAAAATATAAACACCATCAAAACGCCTCCAATCCAATGCCAAAAATGCAAAAGAAAGTCCCTGAATCTTGCCCATTTCCTCCTCCAGTAACAAATACTCCTTTAAACACAACTTCATTACGAGCCATCCATATACATCACAAATCGGCAAAAAAGATTCGTACCCACACCCTCCATTCTAACCGTCTACCGCCTAACAATAACCCTTTTCAACCCAACAACAATGATCGCTAGTCCATGGCAGAACCGGATAAATACTCCACAAACACAAAAGACTCATCCAAATCTTCCACGCCCAAAAATAGAGAATCAGTAAACGAGTACTATCCTCAAGAGCCTCCCCACACATAAGGCAAAGACTACCGAACAGGGATTCTCCGTCTCTCCAAAAACACCACCGTCATGATTGCGTTGTATATTGCAAACCATACGAAAGATTTTGGCACTTTGGCGGCACTCCAAAGACAATCCGCCTATTCTATCCGGTCACTCCTTCCTGAGCCTTGAAGTAGCCCGTAAGCACGCTGAACTGAGTGTCCCTCTAGGGCATGAACTCATACCAACACATCCTCCACCCCTGATTGACACCGCACCCCCACAAGGAGCGCCACTAACAATGCAAGTTCTCGACCCTCAAAGGAAAGAATCCTAGAAAAATCAAAGTTCTACCTACCCAAATGCCCACATTCCGCAACTGTACGGTTGGACACCTCCACCAACAAATATAAGTCTGGGTAAGAGCAATCCAAGAAGGTTGACCCAATCCATACATCTTCTCAAAACCGGATAGTCAAATCCTCCTCCAATCTCCAACAGAAAAACTCAGGACCAAACATATCATTGAACCTATTAATTATCATATTTGCGATCTCTGCAAATTACCGACGATATTCGAGCATGGGATGCATGTCTTGTGAGTTAATATTGTGCTTCTTCGTATTTAATTATTTGTAGTTTCTTATAATCAAAAAATTGAATAACATCTTTGACATAAAAACATGATTGATAGAATTACGAAAAGTTAGGGTCAATTTCGTCAACGTTTTACTGTTTAGACCCATGATTTTATCTTCGGCAAATAATAATTTCACATATCAAAATTTGTCACTTAAAATTTTTGATAAACATGATATTCTTATTGTGTATTCCTTATAAGGAGAGACTTTATAAGACTATTTGTTATATACCAAATTAAATTAAAAAAACCTTATAGATCAAATTAAATTATGAAACTTCAAATTATATTAAGTCCTGGATATTTGGTAAGAAACCTAAACTAAACTTGGGAACCTAAATTTATTATTTATTTATGCTAACACTTTCTCTCGAACATAAATCGGTTGAGAAATCGATTTGAGTATGAACTTGACTGCTTTAATGATCTTTATGAAGAATGAGATAGCAACATTTGCAATCACTACACCATTTGAAAATGATGGCAACGCGTACATGTAGAATATGTTGCCCTTACCAGTCTTTAGGGCAGCACAACTCACAAGTGTGTTGCCATAATAATTAAAGTAACGCCCGTCACAAGCGCTGCTAATAGAGACATTAAAGTTGCACACATGTAAAGTGTGCTGCCCTCGTGGCTTGTGGCAGCACACAAGCCAAGTGTGCTACCGACCGTTGGATTGTGGAAGCACACGAGCCAAGTGTGCTGCTCTTAAGCCTCATACCAGCTTTACCCTCCTATATATAACTGGGGTAATTACAGATCAGTACACCCGCCGAAATCTCATTTCATGATCAGTCCCTCAAGTTTCGAAAAAAATTTCTCAGTCCCTCAAGTTTCATTATGTTACAATAAGGTCAAATTCTGTTAAATTTAACTGATGTGTGTTGTAAAATGTCCAAAATGTCCTTAATATATAAATTTCAAATAATATTTTGATAAATATAAAAAAGACCATTTTACCCTCATCTGAATAACCACAAATCTTAATGGCTCAAGGATATAAGAGTCTTTTTAGATAACAAATTGAAGAAAAAAAAATAAACAATTTCAAACTCCATTACCCCTATTCAAACTTTTTGATAAATATTGTTAAAGGGTATAATAGTTCTTTAATAAACAATTTCAAATATCAAAATAATTGTTCATGTCAAATTACCCTTTTGCCCCCTCACTCTTACCTCTTTCCATCGTCTTCTTCAGTGAACTGGTTTCAAACTCCATTTTTTTTCTTCTAAACATTAACCATTGTCATCTATTTCAACCAAAATGTGTAATCAATTTCAATCAAAATCCAGTGAATCAATAAATTAACTAAGAACAATTTTTTACAAAATGGTCTAATTAACCTAAAACCCTAGTTGAACATGGTGATATTGAGCAAGATGGCTCGCTTGTGGAGGTGCTTCTTCCGCCTCCGACCGCCGCCGCTCTCATCGACGCCTCTAACAGCCACTGATTCAACTCGCTGCCACGACCACCACCGTACTCGAGCTCTTCATTGAGAACCCATAACTCGTGATTTTAAAACCAACATCTGCTAGAAATACTCCCAGTTCACCCAGATCTGTGTCAAAGCACCGACGCCAGAATCGTCATGCTCCGAAATCGACTGGTGTTCCTCGATTCCTGGTCGCCCGATGTCGTCGTCTTCCGGGTTCTCTCCGACGAGATCCAATTGATCATGAGTCGCGCCGTCGTCGCCTAAAATCAAGCCGATGTCGTCGTCGCGAGCTCGCAAAATCGACTTGTGGTCTCGATTCCTAATCGAGCCTCTTGTCTGTATTTGATTTGTGTGTAATCAATCGGGTAGAGGTTCCTCTAATTCGACCCCCAATTTGAGAAATTTAGGGTTTGGGTATGAACCAACACAAGGCGGAGGAGTTGGCGTGCTCAACGAGACGTCGACGCCAGAGAACAAGGCGGAGGAGGACCTGGATTCCCCGGCAACGGAGACTGCGTGCTGCAAATGTGGTCTGGATGTGAGATTGAGAGGACTGGGAGATGAGAGGTTGAAAGGTGAGGGCTATTTGGTCATTTCATAGACTATTTTAATTAATTCTTTTATTTTTTATACTGAAAAGGCAAATTTGCCCTTAATATGTACATGTAAAAGAGAAATCGAAAAAAGTAAAGTAAGAAATAAATCAAGTAATTAGATCTTACAATTAGGAAATGAAATAATTAAATGACACAAAAGTACCCTTAAACATATTAAAAGGCGAAAATAAATTAAAGTTATGAATAATTATGTTCAGTTGCCATTAATGAGTCAACAAATAATCAAACCATTTGAATTTTCATGTAATAATGAAAATTGGTTCTCATTTTCTCATCTCATTTTCTCATGTAATGTGATAGTTCTTACTTGATTATGCCCCTACATCTATTTTAATTAATGCATAATCATATTAGTAGAGATCATATACATCTATATTATTGTTCTCGATCAAAATTATTTTTGACATATTCAAGTTAAATCATTTCATTGTTGGAAATAATTAAGAAAGAAATGGGTAGATCATGGAATGGACGTACGGGGAAAGAATGTCAAATGTGTTCCTCGCGGGTATGATGAAGTTTATGACATTCCCACGGGAAAAAGCTCCACAATATGGTTCAAATAGATTCTTGTGTCTGTGCAGTAAATGTTGTAATATTCGTGTGCACAATGAAGACCATTTACAGTCACCTTATGATGCAGTGCAAATCGAAGAAATGTCAGAATTACGGCAAAGAATTAGTGTTTTTCGGGCAGAGACGGAGTTTCGAGCAAAACACATTACTTTTCCATGACATGCGATGGATTTCGGCCTTCCGAGGTCATCTTAGGGGTCAAAATCACACTTTTAGAAGTTTCATGCACTTTTTCGCAATTTTAATAATTTGTTTTCTTTTCTAATAAGTTTAGGATTTCATTTTCTGCAATTAGGTTTTGCCTATTTAAGCACTTTTATACGATTATGTTATTTAGTTTTTGAAGTTTAATAACAAAATTGAGGTTTCCCTCAAATTTGTCATCTTCGGTATTCTTACGAAGCAACGAATTTTGATAAAGAGATCTTCCTATCCACGTCTGTTGCATCACCTTACTAAGAGTGGGTTTGTGAGATTGTATACGCGTTGGACCAATCATGGCGAAGCCAAAGAAGCTGGGGAGAGTAGTAGATAGTATTTTCCACTCTAATTCTGCTTGTAATTCTGTACATCAACTTGTAAATGATGTGGACCTATTCCGAGAAGTGTGGATTGAAAGAGAAAACGAGATCGTTAGATTAGATGAAGTTGAATAGTGAAACAAAATTTATTATTAATTTATTCTCTAACAAAATTGTTAGATCGAAATTTTAAATCAATGACATCGTTGTTGAAACTTAGATGGTAAAATGGTTTGATGATTGGACTAGTATATTTATTATCTTTTTTAATGTTAGTCACACATTAAGTTTTTTAAATTAGGAGAGAGAGATTGTTGCAAGGAATAAGACGAGAGTACAATAAAGAGTGTGAATTTAAAAACACAAAACTACATTGTGGGTAATACAGTCATTTTCACCTAAACCTAACAAATTTATAACAAAACAGTTCGTAATTGTACTCATGAAGGGGTGTCCATATAAAGCCGGAAACCGGAAAATCGATCAAAACCGGATTAATCCGGACTGAACAAAACCGGAAACGAGAGAAACCGATAATAATTCGGATTCAATTTTTTAAAACCGAAAAGAACCGGTTCGGGTTTTTATATTTAATTTTAATAATCGCGGTTAACCGGTACCGACAGATACTAGATACTAGTTCAACTATTGAATTTAGTTTCAATTTTAACCATTCATTTTATATCAGTAGCCACCATTGAGCGACATGGCACACACCCCTCCAACATCACTTATCTTTAATGAATACTCTTTCTTCCCTCTTTCTTTCTCTCTCACCCCCTCACTCACCGATTTGTTTCTTACTCTCTGATTCTCTATTTTGCACTCTTTTTTTCTCTGCTCAAGAACTTCTTTCTTCCATCTCTTCCTCATTCTCTCTTCTTAACAAATCTTTTCCTCTCCATCTCCTCTTAATCTCCTTACTCATCTCTTCAAATAAAAAAGGATTATATTACGATATTAGTTTAAATTTAAGATTTTTTGGGTTCAGTTTTGTCTACTTTTGAGTCTTTCTTCATCTAGGTGGAAGCGATGGAGGGCTACGGAGGCGACGGCGGAGAGAATAATCTAGGGTTTTGAGATATTTTATCATTTAATTTTAACTTTTTTAAATCATAACCGGTTATAGTTCACCAACAAAACCGACCAAAGTTTACAATTAACCGAAAGCCCGGTCTCCACCAAATTCCGACTGATTTCGGTTTTAAAATTTGAAAACCGAACACGATCGGTTCAGTTTTTGATTTGAGCCGCTGATCCCAATTAACCGTATATGGACATCCTTACATTCATGTATCTATTTTAAACCATCTTTTAAACCATTTGTACTTAATGGAGAACATTTCCAATTTTCCCTCATTTTTATTAGTGACAACTTTTAAGTTACATACTTACATGCCTTTTTTCCTATCAAGGAAATCTCCTTTTATTGATACTCGTTAATTTGAAACTTGCACATGTGAAAAATCAAAGAGTGTTCGTATTATTTAAAGGCTAGCAACATTTCATACTAAGAAAATACAAAATGGTTAAAAAACAAAGCATAACATTTCATATTTATTGTTATATGGTTGAATTCCAAAATATGTCATATTTCGAAAGCAATTCAAAATTTTCTAATTGACAATGTTAATAAATAATGTAATAATCTCACCATAACTTTAGAATATTCACAAATTTGCAATAATAATTTACTTAAAACATAAAAATATTTAACTAGACAAAAAAAAATAATTATATTCAATAAAATAAAATAAATTAATCAATTGTAATTTAAATAACAATTAATAAATAAATAAAGTTGGTTTAAAACGGTATGCAGCAAGATCACGGGGTTTCTCCATTCGCATGAGTTGGAGGTCGTGGCTCTGTATGATGCTAACTATTTCGAGTCGATTGGACTTCGGGGTTATCATGAATGTTTGTATAAAGCACGTTGCAGCGGGATTACTTGGTTTCTCCATTCGCATGAGGTGAAGATCATGGCTCTACATGATGTCAAACGGGTCGAGATGAATAACTTTGAAGAGACTATCAGTGATGGTGTTTTTATTTATTTTGTTCGTAATTAAATGGTTTGCGAATTGGTCAATATTGCTTTGACTAACAGTAGCTGGGATTATGAAGATTAGAAGTCTGTCCCACCGTCTATAGCTTCAGTTGTCTGGCTTAGTGCCGGGTTAGTTGTTATTTAATTAATAAAATTCATTTTTTTTCCTTAAAAAAATAAATAAAGTGAGAAGTGAAGTGGTTTAATGACGTAGATTTATAAGTTAGTTTTTAGTTTATTTATTGTGTGAGAAATCTACTATAACCTTACAAAGCCCGTAGGCCCAACCCAACCAACCCCAGCCTTGAACTCAACCCATCCCCCATAAGCTTGAAGAGTTTTTTCATCAATTTTGAATTAAATTACTCATTTTTTTGCAAAATGAGTAAATTCACATTTTAGTTTTGCAACTTACTCTCACATAACAGGAGAAAATAATTACTCAAGTGTGAAGCTTTCAAAAAAAATTTACTAAGTGTGAAAGGTCCAAATGTATTATAATATTAAATTAAATCTTTATAATTTTTTATTGTTTTTCTAAATTCAAATTTTAATAGTCTAGAGGCAAATAAACAAAATGACTATATCAAGAGTTGGTGAGACAATGTCAATACCAGACTCCAAGATAAAAGAACAAGACTAGCAATTTTATGAACGAAATTAACTGAAGAAAGCAAAAATAAATAAAATAAAATAGTACAATCAAGTATAAATCCTCTCACTTTGTTACTCGGGAACCATCATGACTGAATCACCTCCACAACACTTTGATAATTTAACACAATACAGTTAAAACTCTATAAATTAATAATGTCGAGACCGGAGAAATTTATTAATTTTGAGAGTTATTAATTTAAAGAGTTTTTAATCGATTCAGCGTAATTCATATTTCCGTATAAACTAAGTAATTATACATACACTGATTCCAAGCAAATTAGTTTATACCTTTTAGAATTACGTTGCATCGAACCTTGGGACTCCAAGTTTAGCACTATTAAGACTCAACGTAACTACTGTGTTCATATGCATTTGAAATTAATAATGACTTTTGACGTAAATGTAAACAAGAGGAACAAATGTGTTCAATGTATTCTTAAGAAAATTTGGCATATATGCATTACATGAATGGGTTAGAGTATTCAAACCATATCTCACAAAATGGCTTCTCATTTAAAAGGTGTCGCAAAATCAACCATGTCAAATCAACTGTTACGCGAAATGAAGCACTTATGGCGTCGAACACTCTTCACAACTTTATGATACAATACAAAAATACAACACCTAAGTTATTGGATGCAATAAGAAAAGTTAGAGATGAGCTCCAAATAGACTTGAACTTTAAAGGAAAACAGACAACTATTGAATCATATTTGAATAGAGTGTAATATATTTTTTTCAGTTTCTATGAATTATTAATTTATGATTTTCATGGGACCGAAAATTATAAAGGGATCTCCCGAAAAATTATTCTTAATATTTTATCGAGTTTTCCAATTTTTTACATTGGCCCAAGTCAGGACCGGACAAATTTATTATTTTAGAGAGTTTATTAATTTATCGAGTATTAATTTAAAGAGTTTCTATTGTAATGATGTTATTGAAATTCTGATTAATTTAGTCAGACCAAATGTTACGAACAATGCCTAGATAATGTTCTTAACAACTTGTTTGTAAGCAGACAATGATCATCACAATACAAAACAGACAAACAACGACACAGAGAATGGTTACTGAGTTCGGTGCTAACTCATCTATGTATGGAGGCACTTTTCCAGTGGAATGGTTTCACTGTGAAGTAATAAGTCACCATATACAAGTATTAGTGATTATCACACATATCACTACTCTATGCTACTATTACAAGTGTAAGCCAATCTTAGGGACTCCCCCTAAATCCAAGACCCCGTCTTGGTTCCACTCTACAAGCAATCTCCTTGCTCGGATGTCACAAGTCGTTGTTTGAACTTGAGCGTGGATCTTCAATCACGCATACACCATGAAAACACAATCACTCACTCTTGATCTTCTGATTCTAGTAGTGATACACAGTGTTCTTCTTTGGAACACACAGCCTCTCAGCCCGCCAAACATTCACGTCTAAGAGCTCTGAATATCCACCAAAGAAGACCATCTGCTAAGGGTGGAGCCTTCACTTTTTATAGCAGCTACAAATTAACCCTCGGACCAGTTAGGGTTTTCTTAACCTAATCGATTTCGGTTTCCTAATTTCTTATCGCCGATATCTTTACAGAATCTCTATCACGGCAGGAACCTCACGAGAATCATAGCACAATCAAAACTTCCCAAAAGTCCTGTACACGGCTGGAGATTTTCCAGATTTCCAATCGTCGAATATCTTCATATTCAAGAAAACTTATCAATTCAACGATCTTCAAGATGTCGAGCAAATAGTCGTAACAAACATATTGACATCTTTCCTGATCAATTGCTCGACCTCTTTTATGTCTAAAAAATATGCCAACAAACAGCGTAACTACAGTTATAAATCCAAACTATTATTACGATTAGATTGGCTATATTTTTAGTGGACAAAAAGATGTATGTTCACAAGCTTATTGCTATAGTTCTAGCGACATAAAGATGTTTGCTCGCATGTTGCAACATCTTTCAAGATAATAATTTTGGTAAGTTTCCGGTTTTAAGAGATATACTATATTGAGATTGATTCTACACGATTCAGAAGTGTAGAAGCATATGGAAACTTCATATTCGTTGGGGATATGTTCTAAAGGGTTAAGGAAACCCTAGAGATCATGTAGACAAAGCAGATGCTATAAAAGCTTGAGAGCGTTCCCTTGTCAGTTTGGTACTTCCCTTTTTTTTATTGTAGTTCGTTCTTTGTGCAAAAGGTTTAGAGCTCCTAAGCGTGTTGGGAGGCTGGATGTTTTGACAAGAACGACATACTTGTAATCATTCACTATCCGAAAGAATGAGTGCTTGAGTAATTGGGTTGTGCGTGCGTGATTGAAGATTCACGAACCTTCTTGTTTGAAGAACAGACGACGCACCGAGCAGAGGAGATTGCTCGAAGAGTGGAATCGGGAGAGGATCTCGAATTCAGGGGGAGTCCCTGTTCTTGGTGTTCAATTGTAGTAATAGCATAGGTCGTTGATGTGTATGATAATCATAACGGCTTGTATGTACTGTTGACTACTTCATAGTGAAATTCTACTGGAAAAGTGCCCCCAAACGTAGGTGACGTTGCACCGAACTGGATAACCATATTGCGTGTCTTTTATTTCTGCTCTGTGCTTGCTTAAATTCATAATCTGTATACTAGCAAGTTGTCTGTCAGAAAGCTTCAACATTGTGTGAGACATCTTGCAGTTTAACTGACCAGAATTTTCAATTGGTATTAGAGGGGGCTTCTAAACTGTTAGGTGGGCTCCTGCGAAGTTTATTCTGATTACCAGATATGCATAGTTTTAGAGTAGGAGACTCGATCTATCATCCCCCTGTCCTTGATGGATCTAACTATAGCTATTGGAAGGCCCGGATGAGCGCTCTCCTGAAGTCTCTCGACAACAAAACTTGGAAAGCTTTAATCCATGGTTGGGAAGCTCCAGAATCTGTTGATGCTCAAGGGAATCCGATAGGTCTCAAAGCCTAGAAGGACTGGAGTCATATAGACGATGAGGCGACTCAGTATAACTCTCGTGCTCTCAATGTTATATTTAACGGTGTTGATAAAAATGTTTTCAGACTGATCAACCCATGCACGAGTGCCTGGGAAATACTTGTTGTTGCCTATGAAGGAACCACAAAAGATCGTGAGAAAAAACTCCATTGCCTCACCACAAATTTTGAATCTCTAACTATGAATGAAGACGAGACCATTACTGACTTCAATGTTCATATTAGAGACCTCACCAATGAGCCCTATTCTCTAGAAAAACCCATGACCGACGACAATCTAGTAAGAAAAACCCTGAGAGCACCAAGTCCAAGATTCAAAATGAAGATCACAGCGATAGAAGAAGTTCATGATCTCAAAACCCTAAAGTTTGATGAGTTGATGGGATCCCTCATGACATTCGAGGTTACTTTTCCGAGTATGAAGAAGAAACACAAGAGAGTGGCGTTCAAAAGCTATACCCATAGTCAGAAAGAGCAGGTGTTCTCAAACTCTGATGACGAAATTGATAATAGTATTGCTATGATGGCCAAGAACTATTACAGGGTCATCAGAAGATTTAACCAAATGTCCAGGAAGAATGTGCCACAAGATGTCAGTGACAACTTGTCCGGGAAGGATGTGCCACAAGATGTCATAGACAATTTTCTGCCCATATTTCAAAAGAATGAAAACACTCATAAAACTGGCAGAGGTAGTGAACGTTATGGAAATAGCAGAGGGATTCAATGTCATGAGTGTGAAGGCTTTGAGCATATCGAGAAGGAATGCCCCAACTTCCTGAAAAGGCAGAAAAAAGGTATAGTGCCACTCTAACCGATGAGGAAGAAGGAAACAGTGACACTGAACATATAAGTAATTTTGTTTCATTTCCAACCTTTACTTCTCCTTTTGATCTTGAGTATGAAAATGAATCCACTGAGAAATTTGTCTCTGATGATGAGCTATATAACAATAAGATGAATGATGCTTACAACAAGTTATATAGTAAGTGGATTGTAGAGTCCCAGATTATTGAAAAGTATAGTGCTCTAATTCTCTCCCTCACCGAAGACAAAACAAGACTCTTGGAGAATGTTGTTGAGCTAAAACGCGAGGTCAGACAGCTAAATGGAGAGCTTGATCAAATAACCAAATCTATCAAGCTGATGAACTCCGTCACTGAAACCTTAGAGAAAACCTTATCCATTGGAAAGCTGGCTAAAACATGAAGGGACTAGGCTACACTCATGAGGCTTCCACATCTCATACCGTTTTTGTCCCCCAAAAGAAGGTAAGCTAGATGACTGGTAAGATGTCACAGAAATCTGGTGACAATAGTCCAGCGACATCATCTGAAACATCCTTCTGCTACTTCCAACAAACCTCGCTGTGTCTGTCATTATTGTGGACAAAAGGGTCACATACGACCTTTCTGCTATCATCTCTACGGGAAAAACCGCACTCACCCTCAATCGTCATACACACGCGCCTCGTCTCGTCGAAAGACCCCAACTCGCAAGGAATGGAGAGTGAAAGAGACTAAACCTTGTCTGTGCTAATATTGCATATACCACAATGACATCCTCCACCGGGAATGATTAGTATTTTGATAGTGGTTGCTCTCACCGCATGACTGGTGCTCTTCATCTATTGACCAACATAAAGCTATACTCCAATTGTTATGTTACGTTCAGTGACGGAGTAAAAGCTAAGATCATTGATAAAGGTCAGCTTAACTTTCCAGGTTTATCTTGTCTAATTGAGGCTTTATTAGTTGACGGTCTTACTGCTAATCTTATAAGTATAAGTCAATTATGTGACTTGGATTTACTTGTGAAATTCACTCGTGAAAAGTGCACTGTGATAAATGAGAAACAGATGAAGCTCATGAAAGGTGTCAGATCCCGAGACAATTGCTACTTGTGGTCTCCAGCAACAAATAACCAAGTCATCGAGTGTTGTTTCTCCATGACAGACGAGTCCAAGCCTTGGCATCAAAATCTTGGTCATTTGAACCTCAGAAGTATGCATAAAGATGTATCTGAAAAGGCTTTAGTCTGTATCCCGGATCTACATATTGTTCGAAGAATAGTCTGTATTAAACGTTAGAATGGCAAACAGTTGAAGAAATCGCACAAGATGTTGCAACATCTTTCTACCTCGAGAGCTCTAGAAGTTTTCCAAGTGAACCAAAGTAGAAGTGTGAAAAGGAAGTATCTGACCCTTCAAGTCATGGCAAGAGTAATTATGTTAGCCAAAGACATTCCTCTACACTATACCACTTTCCTTATTCATAAAAGAGCCATTATCCGTCCAGGTACTACTAAAACTATTTATGAAATATAGAGGGGGAGAAAGTCAAGTGTTAAACACTTCCATGTTTGTGGCTATATGTGTTATATACTTGTTGTTAGGGATCCCTGACGCAAGTTTGACTCCAAAAGTATAGTGATACTGATGACGATAACAATTTCTCTAAGAACGCTAATGTCAGGAAAGATGTTGAAGACAAAGCAGAGGACATAATTCTATCTAAAGAGCTGATACCATCTCTAAGAGGAACTCACAATTGTTCGAAAGCCCCTGTGAATTATCGAGAAATGAATGGTTGTGTCAGGGGAAAAGGTGATTAAACCCTGGGTATACATAAGAAGGATGAAAACCGATGATTGTCAAGGAAATTATGTATGATGGAATGTCGAGCAAGATGTTGAAACAAGATGTGCAGCCAACGGAGTCAGAACTCGACATGAGAATGTTTATTGAACTTAATCTCGGTTTGAGAATTTAGATCCAGTAGAATAAGGATAACGGGATTTCTCATAGGCAATGGAAAAATCGAGTTGAGAGTCTTACCTTTGGACTTTGCAATAGTGATCGATGATGATCACTAAGTGTTGGAGGGGAGTTTTGCTGATTTGTTTCCTCCCCTCTTGAACAAAGAAGGCCTATAAATCGAATTTGGGCCTAAGACAAACCAAAGCTCATTTGGATATATATCATCGTGGCGAAATTTCAGTCTATCTTAAGCGAAGGATATCAAAGAGAGGTTGATGTGGAGGAAGTTGTTCATCCATCTGTCAATGTTGATGACACTTCTAATGTTGTTGCCACCAAAGATATGATCCCCCTCTCAACAGAGAAAGGTAGTTCTGGTTCTCACACTATTTATGATCCGATTAAAGAAACTCCTGTTGTGTTTCAAGATCCCCTACATGAGGATGATAATGTTGTGGAAGAAGCTTCAACCTCCTTATCACAAACGGATTCGGATCACCCTCCTACTGGTGTGCAAGAACCACTTTGTATCGATATGTCTGGTGATCCTCACAATCCTGGTCAAGATGTTATGAAGGATGTCCCAACATCCTCGGTTCAAGAAACATAGGTGAATCGGTTAATGGGGAAGATGTTGAAAGAAAATGTCAATAAAGACGTCAACGCATATGTCAATGAACATGTTCCAACATCATCCAGTCCGATGCATGTTGGTGATTGTGAAGTTTTTGAAGCATATGTTCTCCAACCTATAGAAGAAGTCGAAGAAGATGTCTCATCTTTATCAGTTCCTGTGGAAGCTAGTGAAAGAGACGATGTTATGAAAGGTGTTTTACCTTCAGTTAAAGATGTTGCAGCAGATGTTGACACAGTGGTCGTAGAAGATGTCGCGACGGATGTTGCTCAGAATATATTAACATCATTGAAAAAGAAAATACTCATCGATGAGCAAGTCAGCCTAGCCGCGATGATGGAAGAATGTGTCTGAAAAAGAACAAGCTCAAGAACAATCCATTGTTACCTCATGATGTTTGCTAGCTAGCGAACCGATGTATGTTCAGTTTCTCCAAACTCTACTGTTGTGGAAGTAGCCGATATAAGGGCATCTCTTTGAAAGGCATTCTCGGGACAAATCAAGGTATTCCTGATCCTACTCTAATGTTATGAAGATTGTCTCTACTTCATCTCCGTTTGATGAGCCTTCATAGAGTAATGGTATAAGAAAATTCTGATGTAAAACTAGATGTTATAGAGAATGTTCCGACTTCTTCTAATCAAGAGAATGTTGAGAAATGAGCTTAGTAAGGAGATCAGCGTGCTCAAGAAGACCATCGAGACCCTCTTTCTTAGAGAATCTATATGTGCAGATCTTGTCCTAACTCAAGAAGAAGGTTTCGGTGAAGAAGATAAGATCTCTCAAGAAACAGTTGTGGAAGAAGATCATGGTCTGGAGCAGGCTGCTGAAGAAGAAGTTGTAGAAGATGTCAGTAAAGCTGACAAAGAGATTGTCAATGAAGATGTAAATGAGGACGTCCAAAAAGATATCGTAAAAAATGTTCCAACATCATCTATTCAGATGCATGTGGATGAAAGTGAAGTTGTTGGAGAATATGTTCTCTACGCCGATGAAGACGTGGTTATAGTGAATCTTCGGTCAGAAAAGAAAAGAAGAAGAAGAAGAAGAAGGAGGAGGAGGAGGAGGAGGAGGAGGAGGAGGAGGAGGAGGAGGAGAAGAAGAAGAAGAAGAAGAAGAAGAAGAAGAAGAGAACCTGCTGCCCCTCTCAAGGAACTGTCCAAGACAAGACAGTCAGAAGAAAAAGAAGAAAGTCTCTTAAGTCCCCTGTAAGAAAAAGCAGAAGAAGTATGTCCCTATGTCTAGACATCTTGTAGATAAGCCGGTCTCGGCTGACGATTAAGAGGAAGAATAGTCCATTGTGCCCCTTAGGCGAGGTAACAAGAAATATGTGGGAGGTCAGAAACTCCCAAGAAATGCTCCTGCAGCTCCTCTCGATATTGTCTCCTTCCACAAAGAGGATGAGGTCCTCAAGTAGAGATGTGTATACCAACGGGTCATTTTCCTAGAGAGGGAGCTTTCTGTTGAGGCCCAGAAGATGGACATAATCGTGGAACTGCTCGTGGAGGTAGAGCCCTACTTCAAACTATCGTTGATGTAGGACGCCTGCTTCTGTGGACCGCGTTCCCTCTTTTCATACCATCGCCAAGGAAATCTCATGTGACGTAAGAAAGATTTGGCTGTCCGAATTAACTTTTGTGATGTCTCCACTACTTCCTACTTTATTTTGCTCTGATGATTAAGCTGGTATGCTTGTTAACTCTTTGTTGCCTAGTTGAATGGTTGATACCTTTGGCATGTTTTTTAGGCAATCAGGGGGAGAAGAAGAGTGACATGTCTGAAGACATATTTGGACATCTTTCTGTGTTCTGATATTTAGATGAGATTGATCATAGAAGCATAGAAGTGCTTGCCTAAAACATAGCCAATGGGGGAGATTGTTGTTATGATTAGATTGACTATATTTTTAGTGGACAGAAAGATGTATGTTCACATGCTTATTATTGTAGTTCTAGCGATCACAAAGATGTTTGCTCGCATGTTGCAACATCTTTCAAGACGGTAATTTTGGTAAGTTTCCGGTTTTACTAGATATTATATATTGAGATTGATTATGCACGATTTCAGGAGTGTAGAAGCATATGGAAACTTCAGATTTGTTGGGGATATGTTCTAAAGGGTTAAGGAAACCCTAGAGATCATGTAGACGAAGCAGCTGCTATAAAAGCTGGAGAGCGTTCCCTTAGCAGATTGGTTCTTCCCTTTTTTTAATTGTAGTTCGTTCTTTGTGCAAAAGGTTCAGAGCTCCTAAGTGTGTTGGACTAGCATGTTGGGAGGCTGGATGTTTTGACAAAAAGGCCATACATGTAATCATTCACTATTCGAAAGAATGAGTGCTTGAGTAATCGGGTTGCGCGTGCGTGATTAAAGATTCACGAACCTTCTTGTTTGAAGAACAGACGACGCACTGAATAGAGGAGATTGCTCGAAGAATGGAATCGGGAAAGGATCTCGAATTCAGGGGGATTCCATGGTCTTGGTGTTCACTTGTAGTAATAGCATAGGTCATTGATTTGTATGATCATCATAAGGGCTTGTATGTACTATTGATTATTTCATAGTAAAACCATTCCACTGGCAAAGTGCCCCCAGACGTAGGTGACGTTGCACCGAACCGGGTAACCATATTGCGTGTCTTTTATTTCTGCACCGAACCGGGTCACAAAGCTCCAACATTATGTGAGACATCTTGCGGTTTAACTTATCATAATTTTCACAAACCCAATCCGATAGCTCATCGAATGACCTCTTGTAGACCCACGACCTCCGCCTCGAACGGGTTGGCACTCTCTGCAAATCCCTTACAAGAATCACCGCAAAAACTATTCCACACGCAACACCATAATGCTTCTGTAAGCCCCACGACCTCCGCCTCAGTTGGTTGGAGAAACCCTTTGAACTTTTTATAGCAAACACCTAACAAAACACTACTTGTATTTCAGAGATACAAATCGAACCCTCACATTTGTCTCACCAGAACAAAAGTCTCGTGTCATACCACTTTAAATCTATCCCCAAAACATCACACAAAAAATATCAAAATTTGAAAGAAATCGAGACCCACTAATTCGACGTGATTACGTGAATCTGCTAGCGAATCGACATATGCAATTGCCCTGACCGCACAAAACGGAACTTAGTTTAGTTTTATAATTCATCTTGTTAAATACTCCATTTAAACTTGTTATAACCTATAAGAAATTTGAAGTTTAAAGCTTAACGGATATTTTCAATGCTTAAAAATAAATTTCCTGTTTTTCTGTGTGAAATTAGAACATAACTTTTTAAAATGAAAAAAATACAATAAAATCATCGACATCTTGAAGTACGATTGGTTTTAGTTACATAAGTGAGCGGCTCCGAGGAACAGCGAAGAGTCGAGAATCAAAAACCTTACCATGCGTCACTTGTTATACCTCTCTCGTTTTGTCAAAATACCATGTTGTCCGGTCATCATAAAAATATTTATCTGCTTTTTTCCTTGCAGACAAGCACTATATGTTGTTAGCTACGTGTCTATGCATTTACAGGCCACGTATCTTGATTATGTCCGTGGACTTGACCCTTTGCCGAAGATGCGTCACCAGGTCAGTGATAAATTAGTATTATGTTTGTTATCATTACCTACCTTATATGCTTACATTACATGATGGTAATGTAACGGTGACAAAGAAACAAAAACATAAACATAAACATAAAATTAAATTAAAGACGAAAGATTAGAAAATATTTAAAATGGGAGAAATTGAATTGAGCTCGTATGGGCTCTTCTAACAAACAATAACTTATAATACTTTTGAAGTATACATTTTAATCAACATGTTAGAAATGTTTTAGGTCGGATAATCTATATAGAGAACATTTATATGACTTAATTATGTTAATATATATATACAAACATAGTATGTTTAGTTATGTGGTATTGGTACCAACCATCTAGTTGTCTTTTGATAGAGTTCACACTTACAGTTAAGTTTCCACTATCAGATTTCTCAGTTCTAACAGCGCACATTAACTATGTGCGACGTTAGAAAGAAAATTAGTAACGGCCCACAAAATAATGTGCACCGTTACAAATTTTGTTGACCGTTGACCACTTTATTGCCGTTAGGGAAAACGGTCGGAAATCAAACCGTTGTTGTTACCGTTACTTTGTAACGACGCATCTAACAATGTGCGCCGTTACAAGCAATTTTGTAACGGTGCACATAATATTGTGCGTTGTTACTAAAATGTAGTATAAATCTTGGCAGAACCTCCATTTCTTCTTCCTACAACTTCTCACAACAAATTTTCTCTCGACAAGGGTAATTTTGTAATTTCGGTACTTTACAAATTTTCTCGAGTACCCTATATTTGTCCCTCACATATCTCCCGACAAGGTAGGTACATATTTTTAAATAATGCAATATATAAATAATGCAAATTTGTATATGAATTTGTATGGCTTTGTATGAATAATTTGTGTGTTATATTTATAAATTTAGTTTTGAAATTGATGAAATTAATTATCCGATTCCATGAATTGCATGATAACATTAGTGTAAATTCTCCCGATTCCATGAATTGCATGATAACATTAGGGTAAATTCTCCCGATTCCATTAATTGCATGATAACATTAGGGTAAATTCTCTCGATTCCATTAATTGCATGATAACATTAGGGTATTTGGTCATAAATGACCAAACAATGGTATTTCGGTCATTTATGATCTAATTAGGGGTAATTTGGTCATAAATGACCAAACAAGGGTAATTCAGTCATTTATAATATTTATGTGAATTAGAATGTACGTACATATTTTTAAATAATGCAATATTATGTAAATTATTATAGCTAGTGTGATTTATGTGAAATAGTGCATATATTCTATATTATTATTTTTTTTGTGATTTTGGTGAAATAATAATGAATATTAATGTAATTTTTGCTATATAGTTATCTAATATTAATTGTTAACCGAAATTATATATATTACATATATAGAATGGATCGGAGATGGATAGGATCTGTAAAAATGAGTGAGGAATGGATGAACGGATTAAGCAATTTTGTAAAATTTGCGAGGAAAAACGCTCCAAGAGATGGTGTGGGACGTTTCAAGTGTCCATGCACGAGGTGTTGTAATTCTGCTTGGCACGATATGGACACCATTTGCGATCATATATTGAGGAAAGATTTCCTTAGATCGTATAATGTGTGGTTCTATCACGGCGAAGCCGAAGGAGCTAGCTCGAGCAGGAATTGGGATATCAGTTTGAGGGCAACATCGGCGAATCAGCCTTGTTCGACGTCGGACAACAATCCAATATACGTTGATCCTGTGCATCAGCTCGTGGATGATGTAGACCCAACTAGAGATGTAAGGATTGAAGAGGACGAGGACGAAGAATAGAACATAAATATGATAACCAAAGTTGAGGAGGGAGTCGCTAAGGCAACCATGACAGCATACAACCGGTTGGTGACGGAGTCGCAAAAGCCGTTGTACGAAACTAGTGAGTACATTTCTTTAGCAGCAATTTTAAGGATGTTGTCCATCAAGTAGAGCACCAGGATGTCTGACGAAGCTTTTACCAAGGTTGTCAAAGATTATTGTTCCACGTTACCCCAACCTAATACGTATCCATATAGTTACGCAGCGGCGAAGCAGAGAATGAAGGCAATCCAACTGCCACACGTGAAATATAATGCATGTCTGTACGGATGCACTTTGTACTACGGAACACAATCGCAACTCCAGACATGTGGCGTTTGTGGAGAAGCACGATACGCTAAAGTGGAAAAAAAAATTGTTCTGAAAAAGACGTTGTGGTACTTCCCATTGACTCCTCGACTTCAACGTTTATATCTTGCCCCAGAGAAGGCTGAGTGGATGCGATGGCACGGGGAGCGGGAGAATGAGGACGATGAAATATTAGTACATCCATCGGACGGTACATATTGGATTCATTTTGACGCAAAATACCCAGTATTTTCAGGAGAAATACGGAACGTGCGGCTGGCGCTGTCATCCGACGGGTTCTCTCCATATGGGCCTAATGCGCCGAGTTACAGTTTGTGGCCTGTAGTCGCTATCCCGTTGAATTTTCCGCCCTCGATGGCTATAAGAAAAGAGTATAACATCCTCACCATGTTGATATCTGGTCCAAAATCACCTGGGAAATGCTTAAATAAGTTCATGCGTCCGCTGATTGATGAGTTGAACCATCTGTGGGAGCACGGAGCTGTCACGTGGGATGGTTCTAAGAAAGAAGCTTTCATAATGCGGGCTGCTGTGATGTGGACAATAAGTGACTTCCCGGGTTTGGGAATGTTGGGGGGCATACAGACGAAAGGCTATAAGGCATGTCCTCTATGCTTGGACGAGATCGATTATGAACGCAATAACTCAAGAATCTCTTACCAAGGTGCTCGTTGGTTCTTACCACCGAAACACCCACTGCGATTTCAAGAGCAGGCCTTTAACGGGAAGACAGAGACCCGGAGAAGGCCTACCCGGCATTCAGGGGTTGCTGTACTCAGTGCGATTCTACGTCATCAATACCCACTGTCTAGTCTGCATCAGAAGTTCAGTAAACGAAAAGGTGGTGTTCCTATATGTTGGTCTCATAAAAGAATTTTCTGGGAGCTGCCTTATTGGAAAACTCATAAAGTAAGACATGTGTTAGATTTGATGCATATGGAGAAGAACATATATGACAACTTCATAGGTAAAGTTCTTGGAATTGCAGGGAAGACTAAGGATGACGTGAAAGTTAGGAGAACTTACGAGTAACATGGAGTCCGGCAAAACCAATGGGTGCAAGACGGGGAGCTCCCAGATGCACCTTATGGCATGGCGGATCGTGATCGAAAGGAAGTATTGAAGCATATCCGAGCTGTTAAGCTTCCCTCTGGATATGCGAGAAGTCTAAAGAGCAAAGTGAATCCCGATGAGAAAAAGTTCCTCGGATTGAAGACCCACGATTGTCACGTGCTGATGCAACGTATCTTCCCCATTGTCATTCGAAAGTATGTTCCGCCTTATGTGGCAGAAGCATTAACAGAGCTGGGCAAGGCCTTTCAACTGTTGTGCACGAGGGAGCCGACGAAAAAAACCCTGAAAAGGTTGGGGGAAGATATAGCGGTTTTAGTTTGTAATTTGGAAACTATTTTCCCTCCTTCATTCTGTACAATTATGGTTCACCTTCTACTGCACCTTCCGGATCAAGTTTTGCGAACCAGCCCAGTCCATTTCACATGGATGTTTCCAATTAAACGGTATGATCCTTTCCTTCCAAATATAATTTTCAATTACCATTGAACTGTATAATCGAATATGACATTAACATTCATATTTCGATTGCAGGCAACTTGGCGTGTACATGAAAAGTGTGTGAAACCCGCGATATCCAGAAGGTTGTATAGCCCAACAGTACTTGATGCACGAGTCTGTCACCTTCACTCAGATGTACCTAAAGCGCGCCACTTCAGCCAGCAAAACATTTCTTAGTCCAACTCTAGGTTTCAACTTATCAGTTGTTTCCCCACATGTACAAGTTAAGAGCGTGGTGCGAGACGACAAATTGAGCGCATCCGAGAAGTTCTGGGCAAATTGGACAGTGATTGAGAATTGTGCTGAAGCAGATGCATTCGTAGAATCACATCGTGTAGGGTTCCAACAAATACACCCTAGGAAATCTCTTCAGGACCGAGTCATGTCCTTTGTCTTCGACTGGCGCAGAATTGTACGTAATAGACATCAATTACCCTATACAAATTTTAGTGATAACTAATTTATATTCTGTGTGCAGATGACTGCTCCAGGGATGCAACAAGAGTTGGTACTACTATCCAAAGGTCCTCGTTCCTCTGCCATTTATTCGCAGTGTACTGTTAACGGCGTAAAATTTTTGTGCTTGAGAATCGACCAGGGCCGGAGAAATCAAAATTCAGGGGTCATGATTGAAGCAAAAGACATATGTTACTACGGTGTTCTTATAAACGTATGTATCTTTAAACTCATTTTTTTAAAAATTTAATATTTAAATTTATTATATTAATCAATTTTTTTTTACAGATTTACATTAGGAATGTGCTTAGGGCTTGGAAGAATGACGAGGCGAACTAAAGCGAGGATGGAACTCTGAAGAAGATGACCGACGCTGAAGAGGATGAGGTCATGCGACTAGTTGCCGAGCATGTTCGCGAGGTCGAGTTTGCCAGAGGAATTGTAATAGAACCCTCCAGAGGTCGACGCATCCGGGGTTGCGGGAGTGATTACGAGGCACTGCCAAGACAGAGAAGACATTCGACCTCCTCCGATGGTAGTTCTTCGGAGATTGTGGAGCTCCGGACTCAATTCACCCAACAAGCCGAGGTTATTACAGAGCTTCGCACTGAGGCCTCCCAAAACCAGCATTTACTTCAGACTCAGGCCGTCCAAAACCAGCAGATGTTCATGTACTTCCAAGAACAAATAAGGATTCTAAATTCTAATGCCCCTCCACCTCCATTTGACCCGCTAGGTCTAGAGATCCTAGAGGCCCGTCGTCATAGATCTCGATGTAAATATTATGTATTAAACAATTTGAATATTAATATTAATTTTCATTTTGATATTAATCTTCATTTTTTAATATTTCATTAAAAAATAATATTTAAAAATAATAATAAATATAAAAAATATTTTTATATTTAATATTTTTTATAATATATATTTTGTAACGGCGCACAAACGGAGTGCGTCGTTACTAAGAGTAACGACGCACGCCGTCTGTGCGCCGTTACAAAACCTACCGTCACCGTTTCACAAGTAACGGCGCACGCCGTTAGTGCGCCGTTACAAATATTAACGGCGCACACCGTGTGCCGTTACAGTTTGTAACGGCGACGGTGTAACAGCGCACATTGTGTGCGCCGTTACAAGAAAAAAAAGTGATAGTGTTCCCACTTATGCATAATAGAAATTATCAATCGAATCAGTGGAGATACATCAGTGTGATTCAATTTCCAACAAACATTGAGATCTTGATAAATTTCACATAAATCCAATACCCAGTTGGCGATGATAAAAGATTAGATTTATGCTACCTGAATCAATGAAGAATAATATATAAATTGCAAAATTTATAAAATTCTGCTTGTACCTACATTTACGTTACAGTTCATGCATTAAGATTTGATATACATACAGTAATATGATGATTGTTGTTGGTATTGAAAGTATAAGACTATAATTGATTATTTAATTATAAACTTAGTTTTTTTAGTTGAGTTGATCGTTAGATATGATATTAAAATTAATACCTCGCGGGCTCGTGTCCGAATTCTAAAGAAAACAAATTATATTTCATTTAACTCTATCTCATCTTTTATTCTCATAAAGTCCAACTCTCTTCATTGACCTCTTCTCAAACTTCTCTTCAAAAACCCTACTAACTTCTAATAAACTCGTCCGAACCTAAAAACGGACTTGTCCGCAAAGACGCGTGTTAAATTATAAAATTATAATTGGTCTTCTAATATTTGGTGAGAAAGAAAAGATGTACAAACTAAAGAAATCACTGTGTGAGTTGATTGGTATATAAAATTAGGGTAGATACACTTTAATAGAGAGAAAAAAAATTAGTATACATCAATGTTGTAGTTACGACGTTTTAGTGATTGGCTTATTTTTAAGGAACTAGAATAAATGTCATAAAAAATGTCAAAACATCATATGCGACATCTTGAATGACATCATTGGCGACATCTCGGCTGACATCCTGTTCGATGCAAATCAGGAAAGTCCCTGCTCTTCATAAAGTACGACTTCAATTAGGACTTGTGAAAGTTCCAGCGCGTATTCTGAAAAGAAGAAAGACGGTGTTAAAGAGTAAACCCATTAGGGTTAGTACTCATACTCAATTGCTATAAAAGCTTAGGCTACCCCCTTAGCAATCGTGTGGTTCTTTTATTGTTTCCTAGTAATAATTTACAAAACTCTTAGACGTGAAGGTTTGCGGGCTGAGAGGTTGTAGATTGTGCTGAGGATATTGTGTATCATCTTAACTATTGAGAGTTAGGTGATTGAGGGTTTACTGATCGCGTGAGTGAAGACTGCACGCAACCACAACGTTCAACGACAACTTGAACCGACAGAGTAAGGCGATTGCTCGAAGAGTGGAATCAAGACGGTGTCTTGGATTCGGGGGGGAGACCCTGAGATAGGTTGCACGTGTAATAGTAGCATAAAGTATAGATCTTGTTATGATCATAGGTACTTGTATGTTTTGACGTATTACTGATAGTGAAACCTTTACACTAGGCTGAGAGCCCCCAGACGTAGGTGACATTGCACCGAACTGGGTAAACAATTTGATGTGCCGTTGTTTATTACGTGTTGATATTTATTGTCCTGCTTCATCTACGCAAGTTGGCATACACTGTGTTAAAGCATTATACATAACATTGTGTGTGACATCTTGCATAACTACCTACTCAAATTTCAATTGGTATCAGAGAAGGCACCTACAGCTTTAGGTGAGTTCCTAATAAAAAATTTTGATCATCAAGATGGACAATACCAGAGAAGGAGGATCCATCAACCGACCACCAGTTCTAGATGGAAGTAACTACGGCTATTGGAAGGCTCGCATGTGTGCCTTCATGAATTCCCTTGACAATAAAACATGGAAGGTTGTGATCAATGGTTGGAATGCCCCACAACTCAGTAATAGTGATGGTAACCCTATCGGTCCAAAACCAGAAAAAGACTGGACTGATAACGAAGACGATGAATCACTGGGAAACTCTCGAGCCCTGAATGCTATCTTTAATGGTGTTGACAAGAACGTATTCAGACTAATCAACACATGCACGACTGCCAAATCCGCATAGGATATCCTGACTGCTGCATATGAAGAAACAACTAAGGTTCGAGAACAAAAGCTGCAATAATTGACAACCAACTTCGAAGCTCTTGTCATGAAAGAGGAAAAATAAATCGATGAATTCAACGTTCGAATTCGAGATCTAGCCAATGAATCCTATTCTCTGGGCGAGCCAATGTCTGATGAAAAACTGGTTAGAAAAACCATGCGTGCTCTTAGCCCTGGATTTAAGATGAAGATCACCGCAATTGAGGAAGTTCATGACCTCAAGATCTTAAAATTTGATGAACTGATGGATCTCTAATGACCTATGAGCTATCTCTGTCCAATATCGACAAAATGAATAAAGGAGCTGCCTTCAAAAGCTCAACACACAAGCAACCAGAATCTGAGGTTCTGACTCTGACGAAGACATCGATGCTATAATGGCCCTTCTCACAAAAAATTACAACAAAGTCATGAGAAGATTCAGTCGAATGGGCGGAAGGAATGATACAACAGATGCCAGAAACAAAGCTACACATAAAGCTATGACGGGAGGAAATCTTGACAAACCTAACAGAAGCGGAGAAGAAAACAGTAAGAACAAAGGACCTCGGTGTCATGAATGTGAAGGATTCGGTCATATTCGTAGGGAATGTCCAAACTTCCTCAAACGACAAAAACGAGGATATAATGCTACCTTATTAGATGATGACAATGAGGATAGTGGTTCTGAGGAGGTAAGCAATTTTGTTGCATTCACTACTACCACTTCTTTATGTAACATTGATAACTCTGCTAATATCAATGATGATCTCCATCATCCAACTCCGAACGAGAATTGGACTAAGGAGCAATTGGTCGAGGCATACAAAAGCTTATATACCAGATGGGTCAAGGAAACTCTGATCCTTGATATTGGCATCCAGGAGCTTCTTGCCTAACTGAAACTTTACTTGTAGAAGGACTCAAGACAAATTTAATTAGCATCAGCCAGATTTGTGATATGGGTTCAGAAGTTAAATTTACAAAAGAAGCCTGTATAGTAAATGATATCGATCAAGTCACTATCCTACAAGGAATCCGCTCAATGGATAATTGTTACATCTGGTCGCCCGATTCACATATCGAAGGGGCAAAGTGTCTTGTCTCCAAAGCAGAAGAAACCAAACTTTGGCATAGAAAACTTGGACATATAAATCTTAGGGGCATGCAAAAGGCAATCTTAGAGCAGACCATTACTGGAATTCCAAACCAGAAAAGTGTGGAAGGATAGATCTGTGGAGAATGCCATATTGGAAAGCAAACAAAGATGTCACACAAGAAGTTGCAGCATATCACCCCCTTACGAGTACTTGAACTAATACACGTTAATCTCATGGGGCCAATGCAAGTTGAAAGCCTTGGAGGAAAACGCTACGTATTGGTGTGTGTAGACGATTATTCAAGATACACATGGGTTGATTTTCCTCGTGACAAATCGGATACCTTTTCAATCTTCAAGACTCTATGCATCCAGGTCCAACGAGAAAAGGGGGAGACAATTGAAAAAATAATTCGTCTTCGTAGTGAACATGGTCGAGAGTTCGAAAACAGTAAATTTGCCGAATTCTGCAACTCATAAGGGATAGCCCACGAGTTCTCAGCACCAATCACCCCCCCCCCCCTCCCAACAGAATGACATTGTTGAGTGCAAAAATAGGACTCTACAAGAGATGGCTAGAGTTATGTCAGTAACTCTACAAGAGATGGCTACAACGACCAGGTATGTCAGTAACTCATTATGAAATATGGAGGAGGAGAAAGCCTAATATTAAGTACTTCCATATCTTTGGGTCCACCTGTTATATTATGGCTGATAGAGAACCTCTTCGGAAACTTGATCCAAAGAGTGATGAAGGCATCTTCCTTGGCTACTCAAGGAATAGTCGTGTGTTCCGGGTCTTCAACAAACGAACCAAGACTATGATGGAATCAATCAATGTTGTTGTTGATTATGACTGTGAAGATGCCCCAAAAGATGCGACAGGCGAAGAAGGAGGCTTAACTGAAGTTTATCCCAGCAATGTTAGGAAGGATGCTATTACTGATGTCAGTGAGGATGCTAGCAGCAAGCCAGAAGACAATGATGTTAGTCCAAGTGACAATAACGATAAGCCAGTTCCTTAAGCCAGCAACAAGAACCCCTCACGAAGAATCCAGGCTAATCATCCTGTCATTGGAGTAATTGGAGATCTAAATGAAGGCATACGGACTCGGAAAAAAGCTCCCGTGAATTACAACAAGATGATAGGAAATATATGCTTCGTCTCCAAGATTGAACCTAAGAATGTCAACGAAGCCATCAACGATAAGTATTGGGTCAATGCTCCGCAAGAGGAACTGATTCAATTTGAGAAAAACCATGTATGGGAACTTGTGCCCAAGCCAAGTGAAGGAAATGTCATTGGTACAAAATGGATCTTCAAAAATAAATCTGATGAGTTTGGTAACATCACTCGCAATAAAGCAAGGTTAGTAGCCTAAAGGTACACTCAAATTGAGGGAGTAGACTTTGATGAGACATTTGCTCCTGTAGCAAGGCTTGAAGCAATCCAACTCCTACTAGGGATATCATGCCATCTACAGATCAAGCTTTACCAGATGGATGTCAAAAGTGCATTCCTAAATGGAGATCTCAACGAAGAAGTTTATGTGTCACAATCTAAAGGATTTGTTGATCCTCACTCCCCTGATCATGTGTATAAACTCAAAAAGGCTCTCTATGGATTGAAACAAGCTCCAAGGGCTTGGTATGAAAGACTCACAAAATTTCTGATTCAAAGTGGCTTCACTAGAGGGGGAGTCGACAAAACTCTTTTTGTGAAAAATGAGGACGGAAATCTGATGATCGCCCAAATATATGTCGATGACATTGTCTTTGGAGAAATGTCAAGAAAGATGGTAGAGCAATTCATCCAACAAATGCAATCAGAATTCGAGATGAGCATGGTTGGAGAGCTTACCTACTTTCTAGGGTTTCAAATCAAACAGCTAAAAGACAGCATTTTCATCTCTCAAAGCAAACGTAGATGATCTAGGAGAAAATTTTGCACAAACGTACACCTGCAGCTACACATATCAAGCTAACTAAAGATGATCCAGGAGAAGCCGTCGACCAACACCTATATAGAAGCATTATTGGTAGTGACTTTGTCAGACAAGAAGCCATGACTTTGTATTGTGATAATGTCAGTGCAATCAACATCTCAAAAAATCCGGTATTGTGATAATGTCAGTGCAATCACTTCATCCACGAATTGGTCGAACACAAGAAGATCGTCTTAGAGCATATCCATACAGAGAAGCAACTAGCTGACATTTTTACCAAGCCATTAGATGCAGTCAGGTTCGAGTACCTCAGGTCGTCACTCGGACTCTGCACCATCAGCAAATAAAAGAAGTTGCTAAACGGTTGGGAGGAGTTAGTTGGTACCTCTTTATGAACCGGTCCAAAATCCCAACACATGCCATTGGGCCAAGTATACCAAAAGTCCAATCCAACATAAAAAGAGGAAAGGTCGCGAGACACGATTTGCCACCTACATATTTGATTCTCTTTTCAAAAACCTAGTCTGCCTCAGTTTGTTATTTCGCTCCCATCTCTCAACTCTTGCGCAAAACACTATTACTCTCAGCAACAATGGTGAAAACCAGGAGCAATCTTGTGCCGAAGAAAGCCACTGACGGGCGGAAAACCGAATCCAAGAAGACCGAGGAGAAAAGCCCCAAAAACAGCAAACCTGGCACCAACAAATATGGGGTACGAATCAAAGGGCTGAAGCTAAAGAAGGATGCCGAGGGTTCCTCCAGAGAAATCCTAGTGGAAGAGGCACCAACACCTATCTTCTCCCGAGTTCCCAAGAAAACTCGAACCGGAAGCTCTACATTCACGAGGACAGAACTGACAGGCCCGTAACGAGGGGCTGACATTGGCCAATGAAGTCAAGAAGTTTCCATGCAAATCATCCCTGTGCCAGTTCCCGCAATCTTTCTAGGTATCGATTCTTTTGTCGTGTCGAATACTGATACATCTAGGAACAGTGACTTGCTAGAGTCACTACTGGAAAATCAGAACCCTCCTCGCGAAGGAGTGGTTGAGGATCTGATAAACACTGAAGGGGAAAAGGATGATTCGGCTCCGGTCAGTCATGGGCTAGAGAGGATAGCAGAAGGAGATGGTGGAGAAGAAGTTGTGAAAGATGTTGTTCCTGTACCCACAGAAGAAGATGTGGTCGAAGAAGAAGAAGTTGCTGACTCTGAAGAAGCTGGGGAAGAAACTAGTGACAAGAGTGATTCTGATAAGGAGGAGACCAGAGACGAAGATATTGGTCTAGAAGAAGTTGAGAAGAAGAACAACCTTGCAAATGATGCAGGAATTGCCAAGGGTACTGCTACCACAGATGGTGTAGCAGACGTTGTAACCGTTGCTGCCACAGAGTCTGTTCCTAAAGAAGTCACAGCAAAAGTCATGGAAGAAGCGCCTCTGGTTGTCAGAGGAGATACCACAGAGGATGCCACTGAAACAGCACACACAATGCTCTCGTCTCTGAAGAAGAAAGTATTAGAAGAACATGAAAGTCTTGCAGTAATGGTAGGAAAACTGAAGGAAAACAAGAAGAGAAAGGATACGAAGGATACTAAAGGCCCCAAAGATGCCTCTACAACAGCTACCAAAGAAGATACTGCTAGCTCCAGCAGCAGTTCTGTTTAAATTTAAGTACTATATGGATTCTCAAAAATTGAACAAACTTTTATTTGTAAACTGTCTGAACATGTTTCACGTATGTCCTCGACTGCTGATCGAGAATGTGTGTGAGTTAAGTTTCTTTTGTTGTTCCCTATCGTTCGAATTTTTCTTTGAATTTTTGGCATTTTTTGAGCCAGCAATGGGGAATAACACGTAAGACGCACAAAATGATGCGCGAACAAGACTTGACGACTGCCGATCGCTGCAAGGAAAGCTGACGACGAATACGACAAAGAATGCTGACCTTAAAAATAGCCAAAAGGGGAGATTGTAGTTACAAAGTTTTAGTGATTGGCTTATTTTTAAGGAACTAGAATAGATGTCATAAAGAATGTCGAAACATCGTATGCGACATCTTGGATGACATCATTGGTGACATCTCGGCTGACATCCTGTTCGACCCAAATCAGGAAAGTCCCTGCTCTTCATAAAGTATGACTTCAATTAGGACTTGTGAAAGTTCCAGCGCGTCTCCGATTCTGGAAAGTTTTTAGACGTGAAGGTTTGAGGGATGAGAGGTTCTAGATTGTGCTGGAGATATTGTGTATCACCTTAACTATTGAGAGTTATGTGATTGAGGGTTTACTGATCGCTTGAGTGAAGATTGCACGCAACCACAACGTTCAACGACAACTTGGACCGACAGAGCAAGACGATTGCTCGAAGAGTGGAATCAATACGGTGTCTTGGATACAGGGGGAGACCCTGAGATAGGTTGCACGTGTAATACTAGCATAAAATATAGATCTTGTGATGATCATAGGTACTTGTATGTTTTGACGTATTACTGATAGTGAAACCTTTCCACTAGGCTGAGAGCCCCCAGACGTAGGTGACGTTGCACCGAACTGGGTAAACAATTTGATGTGTCGTTGTTTATTACGTGTTGATTTTCTGTCATGCTTCATCTACGCAAGTTGTTATACACTGAGTTATAGCATTATACATAACATTGTGTGTGGCATCTTGCACAACTACCTGATCAAAATTTCCCTTACAACAACGCCCAAAACTTAATGAAGGAAAAGTTGACAACATAAATATATTGTGCCTTTTTCCTCATCGATAGCGTACCCGTCTTAAGTAATATATGGTGCTAAAGTATAGACCCGGGATACAAACTACAGAAAATTGTCGGAACACACTAAATTTAGGTTCAATGGTTAAGGTATGTTAATCCAAATGTTACGTGGTGAAATTATGACGATGATAAAATGAAAATTTGTAGAGTTTTCAAATATCGTAAAGGAGTCAAGACAATGGTGTCCTAAGGTATAATCAGGGTGAAGAGACTTATTAGCATGTATATGAAGTGTTCCGAACTAAAGAAGGCAACGAGAATGCTTGTATTGTTCAAATATTTCCTCCTGAAAAATAAAAGGACTAATTCAAGTTGTTAACCTGAGTATCCCAAACATTAAGATAATATAATTCCCATGACTTTAGGTTTATATATATTATGACTATTCCCCTTTCCCAAGTTAGAATTTAAAACCAAGTCCTAATCAAATTAATTCCACCTGTTAACTTTGTTTTCCAACCTCTATAAATAGAGTAGTTCAATTATCATGCAATAAAAGAGATAAAGCATTATATACAATCAATTAAGAACTCTTATCCCTCATCCTAACCATACATAATCGACCACAAACCATAAATCCACCCTAATTATCCCATATTTTAAATGAAAATAATTAGCTACTCATGGCAATGAAGAAACACAACAGATAAATCAAATAAGCAACCAGTCAGAAATAACAAGAGAAAGAGGAGAAGAATAAAACAGTATCGATAAAATTTTCATTTCAAAACTCGATTAGTTGATTACAAATACTCATTTTCCTTACATCCTTGTTTTTCTCTCACTCATGCCTTCCAATTTCGGCTCCCTCTCTAGAAAAGTAACAAATTACAAAAGAGAAACGTCCCCTAAAACTTAGACTATTGGATTTAAATAGAATAGTTTGTGAAAATACAAGCGTTAGTGAATGTAATTGCACAATTTATTAAATCTTATTAGATCAAACTACACGGCCCCGTGTACAAGGAGACAAACCGAAATGTGTTTTATCTAGGTACGCGTGAGAGGAGCACACGTCCTCATGTAAAAGTACATAGGGTCATGTATATTGTCTTCTTCGAGGTAGGCATGCCCATGTCGAAATACACATGGTAGAACCAAAATTCCTCCAAGCGGGAAAAGCACTCGACTCCGTGCACGAGGTAGACCGGAGGGTACTCCTCACTAGAAAGTACACGGGCACGTGTAGTATTGGTATAAGGTCCGTGTGCTTTGATATGGGTGTCGCATATGTACTCTTCCCAGAATCGCTCCAAAAGTATGTAAAATCATGTAATATGTCGTACAACCACTCGAATTACCCATGAATATAGAGGACAAGAAGATAAAAACTTAATGCCAAAAATGGGTTAAGAAAGCTAAAATATGAGGTAAAAATATAACAAAAATGAGTAAGATGCAAACGCATCACTCATACCAGACTTTGTTGTGTAGTCGTTGAAGTTTGCGTATTCTTGTGCCGCTATGCCTCTAGAGTTTTACGCATGAACATTTCATTTCGAGCCCATTCGGAGCAACCGGGAGCTGAGCAGAAGAAATGACAGAATCTCTAGTGTGTGTCGTGACTGTGACAAAAAGGCAAAAAGATGTCACTGATTCTGACTAGTGGCAAGCTCTTGAAGAACTGTCGTGGCCAGGCGTAACGGTCGTGACAGGTAGTTGTGACATATGAGGGCAAAGTGTCATGGTCGGGATGAAGGAGCAAAGGTCATAGTGAGGATGAAGGAGCAGAGGTCATGATCATAGAGTAGTCAAGGAATCAAGATTTTCGCGACCATGATACCGTAGAGGTCGTGACTAGAGAATGTCGAAAAGAACAAGTTTTGTCAGGGCCGTGACCATTAAACTTGTCGTAGTCATAATACACGTCGATGTCACAATTGTGATCGCATACGTGGCATTGTCATGGCCTGATGTCACAACTATGACACTTCTTAATAGAGGTCATTGATGAAGAAAATGTTGACGATGATAAAATCACACTTTTTCTCATCGGGAATGAATTGGTCTCAAGTAGTATATGACTTTCAAATTAATGAATCTCAAATATCGTACCCAAGGGGAAAACGTCAATGATCGCTAAAATCTAATTAACATGTCAATCTAAGTCACCCGAAAAGTAGAGTATAGTATGTGCAATACAGTAAATGATATAAATCAAAAGTTGAATTGAAATTTTAATAGATTTTGAATGACTTTTAAAAGTTCATGGATTTTTAAAATCCATAAGACTCTTTCAAGTCTATAAAGAGTCTTGATGATTTTAATGGAATGACTTTGCAAATCTTATGATTAGAGATGATACTTCTAAAAGAGTTTATTATGCCTACGGAGGTTAGTCTTTGTTGTAGGCAAGTTTGCACGAAAATGTGAAGCTTCTTACCAGACCTGGGTCGATCTTCCAACGACCGAGTATCATAAATTTTGGAAGAGATTTCGGGTAATTTAGAAACTTAATCTCAAACTATTAAGTTTCAAATTACGTATTTTAAAAATTGTCGTTACAATTTTATAATTGCATCGCTTGTATCAAGTGGATGATACTACGGTTAAGTTGATGAAAAAAATTCGATACAACGATAACAAATTGAACCACCATACGGGCCCAATACCATTCCGAAAAGTTTGGGAGAGGATGGAGTCGAACAACATCTTATAGACCTCCAAGAAATTGGAGGCATGGCTCAAGACTCACCTGAAGCCTCCTGTCCCGGATGCTGGTACTGATCAGGAGCAGGAGGAGCAAGAGGAGGACGAGGATCCGAAACGTGTAAGTTAAATTTTATTAATTAGTTAATATTATTTTATAAACTTTATATTTTAATTTATGTTATTAATTAATTTTTAATTTGATTTACAGATTTGCATTACCCAAGTGCTTGAAGAGTTGAAGGAGAACCCGACAAACATCGAAGAAAATGGTCATCTGAAAAAGATGACCGGCGCTGAGGAGGACGAGTTCATGAGACAAGCTGCCCAACTCGTCAGAGATGTCGAGGCCGCCAAAGGAATCATCATCCCACCATCTCGAGGATGACACATTCGGAGTTGCAAGGGTGATTACCAGGCACCGGCAAAATTAAAAAGACGTTCGAACTCCTCTGGTGCTGCTGTGGAGATTACGGAGTTTCAGACTCAGGTCCATACTCAAGCAGAGTTTATATCCACTCAAGCCGAGAATATTACAAAGCTCGAGATTGCGCTCCAAACTCAAGGCTCACAAAGCATGAATATGATGCAGTATTTCCACGAGCAACTGCGGTCGGTTAAACCGAATATACCTTCATTTGACCCGAATATGTTTAGATGTCCAAGCCCGTCATCATAGTTTCCCGATGTAATAATAATATTTTATTTAAACACTATTTTTAATCATGAACTATAATATTAATTATTAAATTATAATTTTAGAAATTTGAATATTGATTAAAAAAATAATAATGGAAAAAAATGAAAGTTAAATAAATAATATTTAATTTTCAGTTTTTCATTTTATTTTTTTTAAAAAAATATTTTGTAACGGTGCACGGGTAACGTACGTCGTTACTCTAATAATGGCACACGTGTCATGTACGTTGTTACAGCGTAACGACACGCATGTAATGTGCGCCGTCACAAATCTGACGTCACCGTGCCCCAAACTGACGGTCACGTTTACTTTGTAACGGCGTATGGAGTTTGTGCACTGTCACCATTGTAATGGCGCATATTGACGGTCACCGTTAGACTTGTAACGGCGTACATTTTTTTTTGCTCAGCAAAAGTAAACTGTATAAATAAAAGGCCAAAGCCAACCACTCCCAAGATGGGAGAAAGTGGAAAATGCCAAAATTACAAATACAGTTACAATGAAAATGAGAGATTGAAGTGATGAATGGTTGCAAGAAATTGAGAGAATCAAGAGTGAATAATGAATTGAGAAATAATCAAGAAACCCATCTTGAATCACTCCGGCTCTTTCCAAAAACCATTTCATGAGTTTTTGGAAGCTTTATTTTGCTTTTTGGAATTCTTCTTAGATTTGGGCTTTGGCATGATGGGCTGAATAATGGAAGAGGGCTTGGCCTTGTGTGCAGCCAATATTTTTTCAAAGTCTTGAATTGATGTCTCTTCATTTGCTTCAGTAGTGAAACCCAAACTCTTGCAAAAAGCCCAAGCATTAGTAGATTTTAAAATATTACTTTTTGAGAGAGAGGGCATGGTCTCGGTCTTGGCATCGGTTGGGATTGGGACAGTCGCTTGAGGAGAGGCATCAACATCTAGGGTTGGGAGCATGCTATGGGGAATTAAAGCTCCACCATCCGCAATTAAGACGTCGCCGTCTTCAGTTAAGTCTGGAAGCGTGCTTCTCGAGCCATGAGGAAAAGGAGGGACACAATTAATGGAGTGGTTGGGCGGAGAAGACTCTTCGGGGGCGCCAGAGGGATCGTCGGAAAAGCATGAATCGCCGACATCGGAAGAAGAAGCCCGAAGAGAGTTTCCAGGCCCAGCTACTCTCGGTTCGACGAAGGAGATGGATTCTCTGGCATCAGTAGAAGTCCGATGAGAACTCCCAGATTCAGAAAATTGAGGGGGATCAAAATAGGTCTTAGATTCCCAAGAAGGGATACGGTGATGATCAATCTCTTCCAGTATGACTCTAAATACAGTGTTGTTGATCAAAACTTCAATTTGCTCAGAGATGAAGTCAGGAAGGATGGCTCGGACCAAAACGATGCCCCTATGCATGTTTTCGCCAGAACGAGAGATCGGGTGGGTAAGAATATGGTCACCAGCAAGATTGGCTATATTTTCCAACGATGATTCCGACCAGCCAAAAGCAGGTAAACCATAGATCGAAACTCATTTCAAAAAACCCCCGTTTCGCCCAAAATCTCCTTTCACTTTGATAAACGGAAACCAGTTTTTCAATGATGCCCACTATTGATTTTTTTGAGATTGAAATTCCTCCTCAGAGGGAAAAGAGATGATGAAACATCTGTCACCAATTTGATAAACTACAATTCCCTCTAAACCTTCAGCTTTCATCTCTTCTTTAATTGTTCCTGCAGAAATGTCGAAATTTGAGACACCAAAGACTGATTTTTTCAATTTACCTTCGATGCCGGGATTGACCGAGCCAGAGCATCTTCTGAGATTGGCCTTTGAGCCACATACTGCATCTTTGAAGCTCACAGCCATTGGATTTGGCAGAGGAAATCTTCGATCATCAATCAATTTCTTGACTTCACTACCCGAGATTTTCGATTGGGTAACCGGAGCTGGTGATGCTAGAGCTTGTGTTTCCTTTAGAGAAAAGTCTACAATCAGTTTTTGATCCATGAACATAGCACCATTGAGGTTTGTGACTGCTCTTCTTGCTCCTTCTCTGTTCTTAAATCTGACAAACGCCATTCTTTTTCATGTTTTGTTCTGGTGATGGGGAGGTTGATATCAGTTGCGTGTCCATGGTGATTGCAAACTTTGGCCAGCCAATCTTTAATGATATTGTCTGGAAGATTACAGAAGAAGACTGTGTATAAGGCTTTGGTTTGGATTGGATTGGTAGTGTGAAGGATTGGAGGGGTAGGGATGACCGGAGTTTGAGAGGTTGAATTGTTGGCTGAGGTGATATTGGGAGGTGGCTGACCGTTCTCCTTCTCTATCACCATTTTTTACTGTTCTTATATAATCTTGGTTAACAGTCCACACCAACTCCACATCTAATGTGCGCTGTCACAATTTGTA
Organism: Geranium rotundifolium; assembly: GCA_963920655.1. Taxonomy (NCBI): domain Eukaryota; kingdom Viridiplantae; phylum Streptophyta; class Magnoliopsida; order Geraniales; family Geraniaceae; genus Geranium; species Geranium rotundifolium. The sequence continues at coordinate 10,159,748 of OY987323.1, forward strand.
AGGCTCACATGTGCACCGTTAGAAAGTGTGACAGTGCGTTTATACACCGTATCAATTATACATTTTGCGCCGTTACAAACATTTTGTACACCGCTACAAGAACACATGTGGTATATCAAATTACGATAAGGTTGGACAACATCATTGAGAAGAACTTAACCTGAATTTAATTGGTCTATATGGATCATGTAGAGTTTTATTACCCGACTGTCAAATTCCCTTGGGAACAGCGTCCTCACTCCATTTAACAAATTATGAATAAAAACTACTTATTATCCTTCATTTTTCAAGTATTTACCTTCTCCATTCTTTATATATAATTTTACCTGAATTTTTAAAATAAAGCTGATTTGAAAATTTAGTTATTAGAAACATAAGATAATATATAAATACATGTATAAATCAAAATCTCATAAAATATAATTTTAATTCTTTTTGACACGATAAAATATGATTTTAATCAATTAATCCTTTAACTAATTTATAAAAAAAATAAAATAAAATGCAGTAAGCCAATTGATCTGTAAGTTGAGAAGAAAATTACATCGATCAACTTCAACTTTTATTCAATCAACCATTATTATTCATGATACAATTCAGTTTTCTTCATCTGTATGTATTACCCAATGTTTATACAAAAACAATCAAAATCGTAAGTAACCACACTACACTACGTATCTATTTGTCTTGTCCAAATCAAGCCATGATCCAGCGGCTATCATTGCATTGTTTAGAAAATATCTGGAAAAGTGGGCCCCGCCCAAGCCTAGTCTTGGATGCTGGATTTTGTACGCACTCCTTCTGATCTCTGTCTGTCTTCACCAACAACCGAAATAGCAGTTGGGTTGGGTTGGGTTGGGATGAATATCCCCAAACTCACTCTTATTCATTATTATTATATATATGTAAAATCTAGCCATTCTTATCTTTTATCTGGAGCTACTCCCACCAATTGCCATTTTGTTTCTCTTGCTGCTACCCACGTGTACAAAACCCATGTATTAAAAGTTTTTTTTCCTAATAATTGACAGGTGAGAGGTAAAGTAGTATGAGAGGCTTGTTAATTATTACCAATAATTATCAAGAGAAAAAGGATGAAATTGAAACACATGACTATAACCAAGTTTATTCCATCTTGCAAACTGGGGATAGACAATTTATAGCCAGAATTGGAATCGGTCTCGAATGAAATTGAAAACAATGAAAATTCTGGTACGGGTTAGTTTTGATTCTGGTTTTTAGAGAATCAGATAACAGCTCTAGTTTCAATTGTATTCATAATCGAACAGATTCTAATGAAGCACTAATGGTAAGTATCATCCGTGCCTTCTATTTATAATTGGGAGAGTATTTATACAATATTTATCTAACAAATATTCAAAACAATATATTCACACAATATACTCCTTTGACTATATCTATCACCCTCCTGCAGTCAGAACGGGAGGTTCCCGAACGTTGAGACTGTAACGAAAATCATCAAACAGTACTCGGGAAATTCCCTTGGTGAAAATGTCGGCAATCTGGGATCGAGATGGGCATGCAATACACGAACTTGTCCACGAGCAATTTTTTCACGAACAAAGTGAATATCCAACTCGATGTGCTTGGTTCTTTGGTGTTGAACATGATTGCCGGACAAGTAAATGTCGCTGACATTGTCACAATAGACGAGAGTAGCTTGAGAGATCGGACAATGAAGCTCAAGCAAAAGATTTATGAGCTAGCAGCACTCGGAGACCACATTGGCCACTCCACTGTATTCAGCCTCGGTGCTGGAACGGGATAGTGTAGGTTGACGTTTGGATGACCATGACACCAAATTATCACCCAAGAAAACACAATACCCGGATGTGGAGCGCCTTATGTCGGGGCATCCGACCCAATCAGCATCTGTGTAAGCAACTAGGGAAGAGGCGGAAATGGTATATAAATGTAGACCCAAGTGAAGGGTGCCTTGCAGGTACCGAATGATACGTTTGAGAGCAGCCATGTGACTGATCCGAGGGTCATGCATATGGAAGCACACTTGTTGCACTGCATAGGAAATATCAGGACGAGGAATGTGAGATATTGTAAAGCCCCTGTTAGACTCCGGTAAAGGGTAGGATCGCTATAAGGGTCACTTTCCGAAGCCGAAAGCCTGCCATGTGTGTCAACTGGGGTAGCAGAGGGAGAGCAGGAACTCATTCCTGCACGATTAATAATGTCTTCGGCATATGTCCGTTGAGATAAGAACATCCCGTGACGGTGCCGCTGAACGGCTACTCCCAAAAAATATGATAGAGGGCCCAGATCCTTCATTGCAAATTCCGTGTCTAGCAATGCGATGATAGATAAACGAAGGGCAGCACTAGAAGTTGTCAGAATTATGTCGTCAACATACAACAGAATATAAGCGGTATCAGCCCCCGACGAAGAATAAATAAAGAATGATCAGCCTTACTGTGGGAAAAACCAATAGATGACACATAATCTGTGAATCGTTGGTACCAAGCACGTGGAGCCTGTTTCAGGCCGTAAAAAGACCGGCAAAGCAAACACACATGATTAGGGAATGATAGGTTGATGCATATAGACCGTCTCATGGATATTTCCATGAAGAAACGCATTTTTCACATCCAGCTGATGAATAGGCCAAGACTGTGAGACTGCAATGTTGAGCACGGTGCAGATTGTTACCGGTTTGACCACAGGGCTAAACGTCTCATCACAGTCTACTCCCACTCGCTGAGACCTGTCATCACCTACAAGACGAGCTTTCTACCGCTCAAAAGAACCATCAGACCGGGTTTTATGCCGAAAAATCCACATAGAACGAATCACATTGGCATTATGAGGACGGGGAACTAGCTCCCACATCTTATTCTGAATTAACGCATTATATTCGTCAAGCATGGCATTTTTCTAGTTAGGTTCAAGTAAAGCTTCATTAGGATTTTTTGGTGGGGGTGAGGGGGAAGTGGTGTTGTTGAGGTTGAACAATAATTTTGGTTTGAGAATACCTGCACGACTTCGAGTGCGCATGGGATGACGCGGTGGAGACGGAACATGTGGTTGGGGAATGGATGATGATGGGCATGCTGGTGAGATTTGTGAGTTAGGGGAGGTGGACTGGTTCGTAGAGGGAGACCGTGAGACGGGTTGGACAACTGAACTAGGAGAGAGTTGTGGGGTAGCAGGTGCAAGTTTTGTATCTGATGGGGTTGGAAAGTGGAAGTAGTCATAAGGGATAGTAGATATCGGCTCATCCAAGAAAGCATAATCACCTGCAGTTGGTTTAGAAAACGAAGCATATGGAAACACATATTCATCAAAGATAACATGCCGCGAAATGAATATTTTATTAGCAATGTGATCAAAGCAAATATAACCCCGATGTTGGGAAGGAAATCCTAGGAAGACACACGGAGTAGAACGAGGTTGTAATTTGTGAGTGGTGGATGAGGGAATAAGAGGAAAACATAGACATCCAAAAATACGAATATGAGAATAAGTTGGTGTACGAAGGAACAAGTATTCAGTTGGTGAACTGTAGTTGAGCAATTTAGATGGGAGAATGTTTAGTAAATAAGTGATCATGGAAAGAGCAAAATGCCAGAACGAAGCAGGAAGAGATGAGTGAAAAAGAAGTGTGCGAACCATATTATTGACAGTTCAAATTTTGCGCTCGACCCGTCCATTCTGAGATGATGTGTATGGGCAGGAGAAGCGAAAAACTATCCCTTTAGAGGAGAAAAAATTATGAAATGGTGTGTTATCAAATTCCTTCCCATTATCACATTGAAAGCTTTTTATGTTCCTGCCAAACTGAGTAAACACATAATTATGAAAAGCTGAAAACACAAAAAACACTTACGATTTAGCACACAAAGGAAAAGTCCATAGAAACTTAGAATAATCATCAAGCAATAACAAATAATATCGATGCCCAGAAGTACTAGAGATATGAGTAGTCCACAGATCACCATGAATAATGTCAAACAGTGCAACAGTAGAAGAGGAAGACGAAGTAAAAGGTAATTTAACGTGCTTTCCAAAAACACAAGAAGAGCAAATAGAAGTCCCAATGTCCTTATTACACGAAATGAAATTATTATTCTTTAAAGAATTAAAAACTGAAGCACCAGGATGTCCTAAATGGGAATGCCAAATCCTAGGAGACAAGGACACCAAAGCTGAATGAAAGACACGTAGAGTGGGGACTGCTGGGGAAGTGACTGAATACAGATCACCAGAACTATCACATCTCATAATAGAGATACCCGTCCGAAAATCCTTCACAGAAAAACTAAAGGGGTCAAATTCAATCGCAGCATTATTATCAGTAACAAATCGACGAACCGAAACGAGGTTGTAACTATTTTAGGTGCATGTATAACTTTATTGAGGGAAAGATTAAGATGTTAGGGAAATAAAGAAGCTTTACCATAACCCAAAATAGGAATATGAGAACCATTGCCAACAATCACATGACCAATATTGTGAGAATTAGAATAAGAGTCGAGAGTACCTGACTGAGATGTCGTATGTGAGCTAGCACCCGAGTCCATATACCATTGTGAGTCTTGTGGAAATAACGTCATTGTCTGAAATGCAGCATCAATAGCAGTTGGAACTGGTCCATGTGTGCTGGGATAAGACACAATATGAGCCTGAGGGTGCGACACCTGCTGAGTAGGAGCCCGAGGTTGGGCCCAAGGTCCAGTGGGATAGGGACAGGGTGGTAGTTGCCATGTCTGGGCCCACGGCATTTGGCAGGAAGTGGGCCAGGGCCACGGGAAACGTCCGACTTGTCCGGGCTGAGTTACGGGAAATTGGCCGGATGGGCTTGCACCTCCACGAGATGAGCGGCCTCGGCCTCGTCCTCCTCTTCCTCGATTACCTCTGCCCCGAGATGGCTTAGGTGAATGGATCGGGGTGTTGCTGGCAGTCTCTACATCAGTGTTACTAGAGGAACGAGCAAGTAAAGCATTATTCGACAAATTAGAAACTGTTGTGGCTTGTTTAGCCTTTCGAGTCTCCTCTAGAATAAGACGGGATCGTACTTCATAAAATGGCGGCAAGGGGTTGCACTGCTGAAGAATAGTTGTAATTCCATCATAGGCTTCAGACAAGCCTGCCACAAGCTGGAGAACCAAGCGGTCACTAGAAACAGGAGCACCAACATTAGACAATTGATCCGATAAATTTTTCGGTTCTCGACAGTAAGCTGAAACATTAGGAAATGAATCCAAACGAGTATTAGAGAATTGACTCTCAAGTGCAACAGCCCGAGAGTGCATATTATCCTGAAAAATATTACGGAGGGCAACCCATGCTCGGGCAGCAGTTGTATCAGGCTCAATAATGGTCTGTAACAAATCACTATATATCGATCCATATATCCATTGCAGAACAGTTGCATCAATTCTAGACCATAGAGCAGGAGATATAGTATGAGATGAAACCTGAGCCACCGGAGTCGGGGACTGGACCGGGGCTGTTGCAGTGGCTTATGTGGAGACCAGAGATGCTGCGGAGCTGGCAACAGGGGCAGCAACAATCGGATCAGCCCCTGCAGGGACGAACAACGGTGTCTAATCCGGGATGATGTGGTGTAGTGCATCAAATACCCGACAATGGATTTTGAAGAGCTCCGACCAAGATGAATAGAGCCCTTTATCCATCTCCAGTGTAATAGGAACGTCTTGTCATATGTTCGTCACCGTGAGAGCAGGATGAAAGTTACGCGAATCAGCCATGAGGGAGAGAAAAAAAATTTGACAGAACCAGACCTGTGACTGGCTTGGATGAGATCGGGTTCCTTTCGGTGACGTCGCTTGTAGCCGGCTTAGACGCGACTGACTATGCAGCTGGTCGGCGATTAGAGACCGATGTCGGGAGCAGCAGGTTGGCATCAGAGATCGGCTGGTCGGCGAGAGGCAGAAACGGCCAGGAGATGAGGAGCGGCTGGTCGTCTGAAATCGGGAGTTTGTCGGTGACAAGGGGCGGAAGCACAACAGAGCAAAACGATTGAAGAAGTGAATGTGTTCTGTGGATGTGGCTAGGTCTTTTGCCGAGAACGAGAAAGCTTCGCGGCGCCTCTGTGAGAAAAAAGAAACGCAAGAAAAGAAGAATAAATTAGGTTTGTGTTATTAAAAGGTAATTAAATGCTCTGATACCATAATGGTAAGTATCATCCGTGCCTTCTATTAATGATTGGGAGAGTATTTATACAATATTTATCTAACAAATATTCAAAACAATATATTCACACAATATACTCCTTTGACTATATCTATCAAGCACAACGTACTATTTTGATCCTTTATTTTGTTATTATCTTTTAGTTTTATTTTGTTCCAAACTTATGGGAAGAGATCGGCTACAAACTATGTATCTGATACAAATTTTAAAATGTCTAATGTCCATCGATTTGGTTTCATCAACAGTCCTAATTAATACTAGATGAAACAAATTTAAAAAGTTTAAATGTGGTAATTATGATATATATATCGACACCACCATAACCCTACCTTAATCAAAACCAAATCGCGTCACTCCTCATTCGCGTCCAAACGCAATGCCGCGAATCCCTCCGACGGCGACCACTCTGGCGAGGCGGCGGCTTCCCCACGTCAGTGAGCCGGCTACTTCCATGCAACGACGATCTTCACGGCGGCAGAAGTGGTCGATTCAACTTCTTCACATCGACGACAATTCAATCCAGAGCAGTGACACTCCATGTGAAGGAGACGGAGACGATCCTAAATGATTCGACGATCGTCGGCGGCTCCAGACAACGACAACGGTGAGGATGCAGGCGGACGATTTGCTTCTAGGCAAAGACTCTAGACGGTTCCGGCTCTAGATCTAGACGGTGATGGTGAGGATGCAGGCGGACTGGAGGCTACTGACGGCAAAGAGGCGGATCTACACGGCGGCATGACTAAGGTGTCATGCCGGCATTGATGTAGAGAAGCTCGGTCGACGGCGACGACCCAAACCGATGAGCTTGGTCGTACTATGTATCTGATACGAGATCCTGCAGCAGAGTGATCTAATACAATGATCAATGGAATCTGATGAAGATCGATTTTGGAGACCGGTTTGTTCTCACCCTTGTGATTTCCACTTGATTGTTGTGTAATCTTGTTTGTTTTCACATTTTCCCCAATTTTTTATTGATTTTTTGAATATCTAGGCATGAATTTGAATATGATTGCATAAACTTCTCAAATTAGGTTTATTTTTGTATTTTTTCACTTTCTAGTGGTTGCTTGAGATATTAATTTGGATTCACGCATAGATGGAATAGAAAACCTGATCCAGATTGAACATAATAACAATCATGCTTTCGAATTTTGATATTGATTTGAATTCTCGATTTTATTAAGTTCTCGAGTTAAATTTGATCAATGTTCATGATTTGTTCTAATTGGATTTCTCGGCTTCTTTGACAATATAACTGTTGAAACCAACAAAAAGTCACGTTCTGCAAAATCGATTCGAAGAAATATATTCGATGAAACGATATCGGATGACGCGTATTCGGTGACGCATATTTGATAATACATTTTCGATGATACATATTCGATGAGACATATTAGATGGAACATATCAGATGAAGCCGATGAAATCGGTTTGATTAAATCAATTTATGAAAATCGATGAAACTGACCTCACAAAATGGATGAAAAAATTAACCAATTCCAATAGAATTTATGAAACAATTCTAATGAAATGATTGCAAATGAGCCGATGAAACCATTGCATTGAACCGATAAAAGGGTTGCAAGTGAACCGATCAACCCGTTACATTGAACCGATATTAAAACATATTCAACTAATGAAATAAAATTCAAAATAAAATACAAATTAAAAAGGAGTATAAAAATATATTCATACCCCTCTTATGGTATAAAATGATCAAAAAAATTTTAAAATTAATTCATATTTACGTTAATATGTCATTGATGACTCAGCATTAAATCCGACCATCAATCATTTCATCAAATGGACTATAAGTGTTCTAAAATTTGTAGTGGATTAATAGGTTTTTCCATGATTAAAACCCCTAACTTTATATTTGGTTTGGTTCGCAACAATTAAGTCTTAATAATCACCTTTTGTTAGTGTTTTTTTTACTTTGAATTAAAATTTTCAGTCTATAAATTGGGCTCAATTTTGTCTAGTTCAATTCATAAATTAAGTATGAAATCAAAATAAAAAAAATGAATTCGCCTTAACTGGGTAGAATGGAAACTGAACCGGCAAGAATCAAAATCAAACAAAATTTAGTTACAGGTTTGATTCTCATGTATTGATATTCTAGAGGTTTAGTTCGGGTCGGTTTTAGTCCAAAATCATGCCCACTTCTATTTCGAAACAAGATATTTGCTAAAAGATAATTTTACCAACTATTTAATGATCTATTTTCTTACCAATATTTAATTAGCTAAAAGATATTTGCTAAAAATATTGAGTTTTCAGCAAATTTAGAAATTATTATCTCTATTGATGATAGCGTGACAGATTTAAAAATGTTCATCTCTTACTCATCGAATCATATATACAAAATCTCCATTTAATTAAGAGGTTTATGTTATCCTATTAATTGCTTCAGGTATCTTTTTTTCCAAACTTAAATTTGCAAGAATGGAGATATTCTATGTGCAAGAAAATCAGAATTAATATACAATTTCACTGATATTATAAAATAAATTGTTCATTGTGAAGATAAATAATGAAAGAGTATTATATAAATAATAATGGATGAAATATTCTACCAACTGAGAGTGTCAATCGAGATCAAAGTAGTAATTTGTGTATTTACAAATTTAATTTATAAGTGTCGAGATTGTTCTATCCAATTTACAAAAAATAAACAAATGGTTTTATTTCATTAAAATAGTATTATATAAATAAAATTATGAGTTTGCTCGGAAGAAATAGTCACTTTACTCATTTATAATTTATAATAATTAATGTTGAATTGAAATATGAAAAGGAAGGGATTGAGTTGAGTAGAATAGTGTACGACCCGATAGTAAATAAAGAATGAAAGAGAAAAACTAGCAAACGCCCATAGCTTCTCTCTCTTTTGGCTTTGTGGATACGAAAACGGTGCATACATATCTCATTCGTCCCTGTTCGTCCCCTGATCATCTTTTTTCTTCTCTCTTCGGTCAGTTCTCTTATCTTCTCTCTTTCATAGTTGTTTCTACTTCTGGGTTTGAATTGTTTTTGCCTATTCGTGTGATTTTTTTATCATGTATTTTATGCTTGATCTTTTTTTTGTGTTTGTTGATAGGTATTAACATAGGATTCATTTGTGTTTTTGCTGAAAACTAAAGTATTATGGCTACAATTCTTGGATTCTCGTGGTATTGACTTTATTCATGTTTTAACTTAGATTGGTGTAATCTGGGGATTATTGTTTATTTTGTTTATGGTGTTCAGTTTAGTGTCTGGTTCCTGAGCTTTTGGTGATTAAGTTTTTTTTTAACTGGGTTGCAATTGTTTTGATGCTTGGTGATATCAGGAAGAAGCTTTTGTCTCCCTTTCTTGCTAGATTTGTGAAGGGCTGTTTTGTGTATTGAAATCCAAGCTCAATCATGAGTTTAGCTTAAAAATATAGGTAAGGTTATTCAAAAGTCATTTCTTTGGATGTACTCATCAATCATTGAACCTATTCTGTGAGAGAGAAAAAATATTATATATGTTAGGTTATCCCCTTTTTAAGTTTCTGCATTTAGGGGATTTCCTTGGTGGTCCCATGTTTTCTAATGAGAGAGAAGCTGGTTTTTGTGAGTAGTTGATTGTTTTCCTATTTTCAAACCCAGTTTGCTCCTACAACAATCTATGAGTTAACATTTACAGAGTGAATGGATCATCCACTTTTTGCTTATTACATGTGAGTACCAAGCTTTTGTTGCTTTCTAGCATCTTTTATGTTCTACTTTCAGGGTGTTACACACATGTAGTTGTCTTAGGTAGTATTTGGAGGAGGATCCATTTTTGCACGGGCATGGGAAAGTTAGTGGTAGTGGATTCTCATTGTTCTTGTTTAGATTAAATTGACTTAATCATCTTGTTTGTTTCCCTTTCTTACAGTTTCTTGGAAAATTAAAGTTGCGAGGTTCCTGTAGAAAAAGAGCATGAAATTTACTCTAAAATCATGTTATGTTTGATTTTAACAAAAATTAATATGATACATGGGATTGATCTTATTCCCAAACAAAAACCTAATCCAAACCCGTCCTTAATGTCTCGAGATGGAAATGTCTTGGTAATTCAATTCAAACCCGAGTTGCTTACCTATCTTGGAAGGAGTCCATTTTAACTCCTTCAAAGTATATCATATTGTTATGGTTATTTAAGCTTTCCTTTCTACTCTGCTCTTGTCTTTTTATCAGTGTGTGAATGTCAACTTCTAACAGACTATACATTGTGCAGTAAAATGTGTCAAGGGAGAGGAGAGTGATGGCCGCAGCAGAAGCAAGGGCAGTGTGGCAAAGAGCAGCTAATCGTTGCTTTGTCCAGGAGGACGCCAAAAGGGCTCCCAAGTTAGCTTGCTGCCAATCATCATCTTCAACTAGCAAACCTGTTGACGCAGAACCGGCCGCTGAAGCAGGCAGGCCTGATCATCTTGTTGCAGGTTTCAAGCCTCTTAACAGGACTCCTTCATATCCTGATCTGCCCCCGGATGCAAGATGGTGGCTACAGAAGGGTTTGAAACATGAGCAGTTGAATGCATTGGAAGCCGAGGTGGAAATGTTGAGAGCTGGTATTCTAAACTCAAATGTTGGTGTAAGAAAAGATTACGAGGTTGGAAAGCAGGGTGTAAAGGCTGTGTATAGTATGACCTCTGAAGTTGAATCTATAGATGTGGAAGATAGCTACGTAAAATTGGAGATGGATTCTCTTGGTTACTCAGAGTTGAAAAAATCCAGTGGGGTGAGCTATGATCCAGCGTCTCCATGGATAGGAAGTGACAAGTCTGACCCATGGTGGCGTGTGACGGATAGGAATGATTTAGCTTCTTTCGTTGCACATAAGTCACTCGACCACGTTGAAAATTGTGATCTTCCTCCACCTCAGAAGATACGCGCTGGCAGAAACACATATTCTGGTCTTCAGGGTTTAAACAGTGATGAACTTGTGGCATCATCACCGAATTGGAAGGTTCAAAATGGTGTTGTCCCCAATGATGAACAAGGCTCTCATGATTCTGGAAGATCACAGGGTAGACAATGGAATTCAGCTCAAGTACATATGCAATATAGACCTGCCAAACCATTCAGGTATTTGCTTAGACTATTGCTTGATTCAGTAAACGCTGAAGTTTTACTCCGCAAAAATTTATAACGGAAGCAGCTGTACCACTTTGATGGATACTGTCTGCATATTTATTTTTCGTGTTTTCTCTCCTTAGGAGGTATTCTTTTTTAATCTAGACAAGACTTTTTTTATGATGGGTAAGGTCATACTACCATCAGGCAAAGGATTCAAGCACTTGACCGATTAGCCAAGAAAACTTTGGTCTAATCTAGACATTAGAATATATCTGTTTTATTTCTTCTGAAATTGCATAGGAGCTACATAATGAACTCATGGATTATTCTCTTGAATTTATCAGGACTGCTAATTCAATTCCTTCGCCAACTAACACGATAGAAACTCAACTTTCTGAGAATGATCCTAGCAAGGCTGAGCTATTGGATGCGCTTCGACATTCACAGACACGTGCAAGGGAAGCTGAAAAGGCTGCTCAGCAAGCACATGCTGAGAAGGAGGACATTGTCAAACTCTTCTTCAAACAAGCTTCTCAACTTTTCGCATACAAGCAATGGTTTCAGATGCTACAGTTGGAAAGCCTGTACATGCAGATAAAAACGAACGAGCAGCCCATCTCCAGTCTCTTCCCGGCTGGCCTTCCGTGGATGCCTTCAAGAGGTAAGAAAACGAGGAAGAGCTGGCAGAAGGGCAGGCGAGGCAAGTGGAATCGGTCAAGACCCAACTTTGGAAATTACTTTGTTGCATTAGCATTGGGGCTGGGTCTAGTTGGGGCTGGGCTGCTTCTTGGATGGACTGTTGGGTGGCTGCTACCTTTTTAGTTTGTGCAATCTACAGATGAAGTCTCATCAGCTTTGGCTTTAGAGATTTGTATGGTCTGTTTGAGTCTTGTTGGTGCTGGTTTCTCTGAGTAAAGGTCATTATGGTGGATCATATCATATGACCTTCATTGATTATGAAAATTAGAATGGAAGGTAAGAGAGTTGGGTAAAGTTGAGTATGTTTTTATTGGTTGTATGAAATTTTCAATGTAAAAAAGGGTAGTGAGATGTGGATTATGTAAATATTGTAGGGAACATGTTCCAGAAAGGAATATCCCATCAGCTCTTGTCTATTGATGTTTTTCTAGTGTGTTTATGTTAAGCTTGCATGGAATGGAGGCTTTTATTTGTAATTATTATTGTTTTCTTTTCAATTTGGCTCAAAAATTGGTCAGATGAAGTTGGGTTTTCATAGAAAATGTTGCAGGCAGTGATTTTTTTTAAATGTTGGAGAAAGAAGACCTTTCGAAAATTAACCATATTAATTGAAGACATATTAAGAATTGATAGAAGGGAAAATGACACTTTTGTGCACCTGAATGTACACTTTCATATCTTAACTCTCTTTTTTTCTTTTTTATATACATTACTTTCATTTTGAGACAACTTTCTTCAGAAATTTCAAAATACCCAAATTACCACTGAATTGAACCAAAATTAAATCTGGTTTAATTATGTTCCAATTAAAAAGTGTGAAAAGATGAAATTGCCCTAAACTATTCATCAAATTTATGCCACCCTTTCAACTATTCCTCTCCTCCTCCTCTGCTACCCCCTCCTCACCGACGTTTCTCCGGCATTCATCATCGGGGTTTCTCCGGCATGTGGGGAGCACGGTGGACCGACGAGGCCTCCGGAACACCTCCGCCAAGGTGTCCGTCTCGACCCCATCGTTCTCGTCTTCTCCGGTGATTCTTCGCCGAAGCCGGCCATGGTTCTTCCTTTGCAGTCTCCACAACACAAAATGGCGAGCATCGACGAGGTGGGCAATGGGCAGCGACCAAAAGGGTAGAATGCGGTGCTCCGACGATTGTCTCCAGCACAGAATGACCAGAAAAGAGATAGAGGGAGAGAGGGAATAAGAAATGAGTTCAAGAATTCAAAATTTTCACTCGCCGAAAAGTGTGCCAGAACATATTTTCCGGCACACTTTTTGGTGAGTGCAAATTTTGGCACAACTTCCATCACCTCCACCAACTACGGTCACTCTGGTCACCAGGTACGAAGCCCAGCAGGTAAGCTCCGGCGATCGACGATGCTCACGATGCTCCGGCGATCGACGAGGTGCTCGCTGCCCAGCAGTTTCGTCATCTCGCCTCTGTTTTCTAACAAGAAGATAGAGCATATGACTGCTGCTCCGGCGCTATCGCCGCCGCAAGTGTCCGGGGGAGCCGGGCCTCCTCCCGGGAGACAGTCATCGCCGCCGCAAGAGGCTCTGTTTTAATGAAGTAGGAGGGTCCAATGACATTCACTTGAAATTTTGATGAATAGTTGAGGGTAATTTTGTCTTTTCACACTCTTTGAAAAATTGGGCTTGTTCTCTTCATTAGACTAGGGATAATTTTGGTATTTTGAGAATTTTAGGGGTAAATTGTCCAAAGTGAAAGTAAGGTATGGAAAAAAAAAGTTAGGGTATGAAAGTGTCAAAAGTGCATATTCAGGTGCACAAAAGTGTTATTTTTCCTTAATAGAACAAGTCTGGACATTTTTTAAAACACATAATATAGGTTTGCTTGCAGTTCAAACTGGTTGCAAAGAAGACTACGTTTTGAAACAAGAAGGGTTGAACATCAAATCTCTACAGGTCCAAACATTTTTCACGACATTATGTATAGTCAAGCGTGAGGAAAAAAATTATTTTTTTATTTTGAGGAGTCCAAAGCTTAGTTTTTGATACATTCAAATTAATAATTGTAAGATATAATTGCAAATAAGTATACGTGAAAACATGTTTTTCATGTTAGTCTACCTAAATTTTTTTTTATAATTTAAACAGTCATATGTTATCTAAATAAAAATAAGGGATAATTTCATATGACTTCACATGTACATGTTACATTATCGCATGACTACACTTAAAAAATTTCGTGTCAAGGTGAATACCCAAGAATTTTATTTTTGTCACCGTTACTCATTCCGTCTATTTCCATTAGTTTTTAACAATTTTAACGTGTGAAATGACTAAGATACCCTTCAGAGATAAATAGATTGTTTTTAAATTGAATGAAATGATGCAAATACCCTTCACAATTAATTTAAATAGGGGTATCTTAGTCATTTCACGCGTTAAAAATGTTAAAAACTAACGGAAATGGATGGAATAAGTAACAGTGATAAAAATGAAATTCTTGAGTATTCACCCTAACACGAAAAATTCTAGGTGTATTCATTTAGAATTACCTCTAAAAATAATCATCACTGTTCTACACTTTGTAAAGGAGAATGTGAAATGACGTATTTTGCTCCCCCTCTTTTTCAACCTTTTCTTTTTTGTGCTAGCTCTGTTTCTCTCCGACATTGTTAGCCAACTTTTATGTCCCGTTTTAGTCCCATGAAAGCGAGCCACCTCCATCGATTTGGTGGACGGAGTTTGGAGAGAAGGCCGGAGCTGGGAGACTCTGCAAGGGAGTGGTCGGTTCAGAGGTAAGAGCTTTACTAAGGGAATGGTCGGTTCAGGATTAGTGCTTAGAAGCACCCAAATCGACAACGAAGTGGTGATTTTGGCGAGAAGGAGGAAGTGGTCACGGTTCTGGGAGGCTTGGTCAGGCGGTCCCTACAACTTGTCACCGATGCTCGAGAACGGCGAGGTAGTGATGGTCGTTCGACCTTAATTTTGGCGGAGGGTGAAAGGTGAGGTAACGTTTTTCGGGAAATTAATTTCCCAAATTTGGACGCCTCAACGCCGATGAGAAGACCTCTTGATCATTTTCCATCAGCGGCGCTTAGGTTTTCGAGACGACTGCTTCTTGGAACTTCTCCAGTGGCGCGAGTTTTGGGTATGCAAGGGCGGCGAGTATTACTTCCGATCAGTCTCGACGTCTGCTATGGCGAGAAAGGGCTTCTACGACGAAAAAAGAAGGTGGTGGCGGTCTAGTTTCGAGAAGAATGGGATGACGACCAATTCGGTTATGGGATAGAGAGATTAAGGAGGGAGGTCAAAACTGTAATTTCAAATTTATCTATTTTGAAGGCTAAAATTTTCTTGACCTTCAAGTAAAATTTGTTATTTGAGAGAGGGATAAAATCGTCAATTAACAAAAATATAGTAAAGAGTGTAAAACGGTGATAAAATATTTGTTTTAGGTGACTTACAAAATTAAATAATTTTTTAGACGTACTCAAATTGAAAAAGGGACTGAACACGCACCTACAATTGTCCCTAATTGTGATTAGTAAACACATGTTGAAATGAAGTTAACCCGACCCGCAACAAGGTACTATAACTCCGATTCAAATCTGAATCCATCGACAACACCAACACAAAGAGCAAAACCACCAAAAATTTGCAGACCCAGAGAGACAGATACATAGAGGAAAATGACAGTGATGCAGAGGCTGAGGATGTTTGTAGCGGAAGAACCAGTCGTCGCAGCCTCTTGTCTCATCGGTGGTTTCGGTACTTTCCAACACCCTCTTCTATCATTTCATTTTTGACTCAAACCCCAACTCTAATTCCAGGATTACCTAATCTAATCTGATGTTTTCTTTACCCGATTTACTCTAACCATGTATCAAGGAAATGAAATTAGTTTTATGATTTTGATAGTTGTTTTGGAGCGTGCATTTACGACCAATTTGAGGTCTCTAGGGTTCTTGACTGAGAATTACAAGTGGGTTGGCTCAAATTCATGTTTTTTATCATGTATTGCAAAATTCCTGTGTTGGTTTTGATGATCAATATATCCTGGTGAGATATAGCAAATGGGCGCTGATTAATTTGTTATGCCTACAATTTGGGAACTTGGACATGATTTTCTTCTTATTGTTGAATTAAAGATACTAGTAGCTGATATGAGGTTATATGGAAACCTAATTCCAAGCTATAAAATTTCTGAAGTTGATGAATGACTTATGAGTTGCATTACCCTTACGATTTTGGCTGAGTAAAATCATTGAATAGCAATTGATAAAACTAGCGCCCACTTGGGCGGGCTAATTCAACCCAATATGGAAGTTCTTTCTGTGAGTGGGATAAGTTTTGGCACTTTTTGGACAACTTGTGCATATGTATTTCTTATTACAAAATTATGAGTTATGTTTTCAGTTTCAATTGTATGACCAGAAACTGAAATGGGTTTTTGGTTTAACATGCTCCATACATTATACTTCCTCTCCCAGCAACAACAGAAAAAAAACAATGAAGTGTGTAAAAAGTTGGGTGCTTTAAAGCTAAGTTATTGATAGCGCCTTAAATTTATAATGTGTACTGTATTATTTAGGAAATTATAATTTTTATTATATCATGCATATGCATACGAGTTCTAGGCAATGTACGCCTCATGGAAATGCAGTATACTATTGATCTATATGAAGCACGGATCAAATTGTGTTTTAAATGTTCTGTTAAGGTTTCTAAAATCTGTTTATGTAATTTTTTTTATTTTGCTGGAGACATTCATGTCTATTGTATCTTAACTGCTCTTGGGCTCTGGAACTATCAGGGCTCTTCCTCCCAGCTGTGGTGAGGCCCATACTTGACTCTTTCGACACATCCAAGCAACTTCCTCAGACCCCTTTAAGTAATGTGAGTATTAACATTTGTGTAATGTTTCATCATCAACTATATCATGTTTGTTTCTTTTTACCAGCAAGCTATATCATGTTTGTACTTTTCTCTATGGGTTGTTTGTGTTGTTGACTTTTGTATCTGAACTCTCATGTTGGTTTACTAGAGTAGCTTATCTTCTCAAGGTACGAGCTTCTATTAATATTAACATAATGCTCCTCACTATCACAGTCCAACCTATAATGAAACGCAGATCTTATGTGAAACATGTGGTCTAAGTTTGGTATAAACTTAATGTTGAGAGCAACTATGGTGAGTCTCATTGAGGAAACAAGTCTCAAGCTTACCTTTTATATTTAGAATGGAAAAGATTCGTTACATAGAAATTAATGTCAAGGTGATGAAGTCATGGACGGAAGCTTTCATTTCTCACTCTAAAGTCTAACCTTCAGTAATAGAATTTGCTGGTCCTAAAGAGGGGTATTGTTGTGATTTACTCGTGTCTCGAGTGCTCTCGTAGTATGGTGGTTATATCCATCATATTTTAGGATTCTAGTTAGGCTTTGAATTGCTTACCAAGTTTTAATGAGATTTGAGTCTTACCTTATAAATATGTATATAATCTTCATATTAGTAGGGACATGAGAATTGAATAGCTTTTGCTTGTGGTCATATTATTCTACTCTTATTTGGTTTCTTAGTCTGGACATTTCTATTCAAAACACCTGCATTCCAGCAGCAACTCCATTAAATTACCACCCTCCTGCACCTAAATCTTCAACCTTAGCCAACCCTAGGGATGTGTTTGTATAATTGTTTGGGGATGGGGACCACCTTAATTTGTTGGTAACTGACTTCATTTTTATTCTCATTCCCATTGCCAAACTATCCCATATGCAATGGTGGATTGATTCCTATTTTGCAAAATGGGAATGAAAACATAATGATATGAAGAAATGACAATGAGAATGGATATAAGGATTACAAAAACTTTGCTTTTTTCCTCATTTAATGCGAAAAGGGAAGTGATTCCCATTTTCACCCAAAATCCCTTATTTTATATAATTTGTGGCCTAATTTGTCTTTTTTAACTGTTGAAGTATATTGTATTGAAAGTGTCTAAACTGAGCCCAGCTCATATATTAGTTTTCCCCTAACCATGCAGTTTAGGTTTTGTGGTTGAAAACTTATCCACTGTATCAAATCTAATTTGATCTAGTGTCTTGTCATTGGATTGAATGGACTAAGCATGTAGTTCTTAAGCTATATAGTACTACCTCATTTTGATGAAATTAAGATCACTTAATCAGTTAATTGTTTTCAGACGGCTGAATTACAAAGGGCCTAATTTTCTTAAATTTAGGGAGAAAATGGAGTTTTAGGACCTGGGATCTTCATAATAGATTGCAGTAAATAGATTGACATGACATTGGTTAAGGAGCCTGATAATGAGTTATATCAACTTGCATAGTCTGCTTGGAAAGATTCTATGCATGCTCTTGTTAGGTAGGTTAGATATTGTGAGTAGGAGTACGCGATCTGGATTATTTACAACCAAACCAGACTGAAGTTATTGGAGCTAATTTTCTTATGCCTATAGGTTTTAGGAAAGGTGAAAATTTTGTAAGAATTTAGCTTACTCTTGCATTTCTATAGTTTAATACAAATTTTGATGATTGATTTTTGGGTTATTGCTGTTGCAGGTGGTTGCAGGCATGACTGGCAAAAAACAGGGATGATATAATTTGTTGAGCAAAAGTGACAATTTGCTCCCTCAACGGGGAAAAACAATGAAAACGTTGCATCTGAACATCTTTTTTTGTTCAAGCAAATAATATGTTTTGCATCTTATAAACATTTTACATTTGATCTTCAAACATAGCCAATCAAGAGATATAGGAGTAGAGAGGAGGAAATCTTATGTTTTATATCATAAGAATGCATCAATTGCTTGCATAATCTTTGTGCTCTGGGGCTTCATCCATATGCTCTGGTTTTTCTCATAATATTAAGATTCTGTTGTAAATATGAATCCCCATCATAACTTGGAGAATAATTTTGCCTCTTGAAAGGTCAATCAAGCATGGAGTATGGGTGATAGAATCTGATATTATGTATTCTTTGGCAATAAAAGGGGAAGGTGACAAAAAAAATGAAAAAGTCCATCCTTGACAAATTTGTTCTTCACTTCTCATCTTACTTTTCTTCCATATTTTATTATAGATCTTATTTTGTTAATCCTAGAATCATTGTTGAACATAAATGTTACTGAAAAATAACTAAAGATAAAAGTATATTTTTCATGTATAATCTTGGTCGAGACAAATGTTAATGTTATTACGGTTTTACAAATATTATAGGATATCTGCACTAATGGATACGTTACTGAAAAAATTATGCTAAATTTATCTGTATCATTTCAAAAGATTATGGCGAAAGAGGTACGTGATAAATGTAGTAACTGCTAGATACTTACATTTATGTGAGACCCACTTAATGATATAAATTTCTTGAAGCAGTGAAAAATAGTTGAAGAAACTTGTATTTGATAAGATTATATGAACTGAAACAGTTAAAAAGAATTCGATGTCTCAGTGAGTAACTTATTACACTGGTATAAAAATAATAACAATTTTCGTGTGCATTCATTAAAAGACACTGTTGCTTTAAAAAAAAATTTGGAGGCGTTAGTACATTGATAACATTCATGGGAGCATGCCAACTTCTTGAAAGCACTCGTTTTTTGGAGGCCACAACAGAGGTTTCCGGAGTGGGCACTCCCTCCCCGATTAAAATTATAATCAATTAATATGCATATGTCGAGAACTTCCTTTAGCATTTCAACATTGATCCATCCACTTTGTACTTCATTGTTGTTCAATCTCTTGCTCCTAAGAAGATCACTTTTGTCTTAAATAAATAAATGAAATGATATTTGATCTTGAAATACTATATTTAAATGTGGGCTTGTAATCAAGTGAGAACCATCACTTTACATAAGAAAATGACCACAAGATGAAAATTTAGATGGCTTGGATTTTTGCTGACTTATTAATGACAATTGAGCGTAATTATTCGTAACTCACTATTTATTTTTGTCTTTTAACACAAATATAAGGGTAATTTCACATTTTTATATTATTACACCATTTAATGATTTCCTTTTATAAATTCCAATATCTAATTTACTTAATTGTAACTTATTTTACTTCTTACTTCCTTTTTAATAATTTCACGATTTTATTTTTTTTAAAGAAAAAAAAACAATGAAATTATGAAATATTTTCACTACTCATTTTCGATTAAGTTGTTTTAATTGTATGTTTAATTTGTTTTAGTATTTCAATATTTTCGATCTTATGTTTTAAGTTGTACGATTTCATGATCTACAAAAAAAATTATATTTTCTTTTGCGATTGCGTCATTTTTCACAAATTTTTCATGATGCGAATTTCATTTTTCATGAACCTAATTTCCGTTTATTTAATTGTACATTTTATTTTCAAACGAGTCCATTTCTTTTAACACGTTTTATTTTTTTAGTTAGCTACTTGTTTTCATCAAAACCCACTTACGTGAAAATGAAACTCGTTTCAAAATTGTTATTGAAAATGAAACTCGTTTCAAAATTGTTGTTGAAAATTAAACACGACTAATGAAAATGAAACACATAATAAACTAATTTCATGGGCACTAACATTTTTCATGAACCTAATTTTCGTTTATTTAATTGTATATTTCATTTTCACACGAGTCCATTTCTTTTAACACGTTTTATTTCTTTAGTCAGCTACTTGTTTTCATCGGAACTCACTTACGTAAAAATGAAACTCGTTTCAAAATTGTTATTGAAAATGAAATATATACAATATACAATACTTGTATACGCTATCCATGAACTATATACAATACTTGTAATGCACAAAGATACAAGCGTGTTGAAGGTGCACAAATAATTAAAATACGCATTGGCATGTCTCTTTCATTCAATGAAAATATCAAACAACAAGGAAAAAAACAACACAACACACTCACACACACATATATATATATATACACATCATAAATCATAAATCATAAATATAGGATAGGGATAGGGATAGGTGAGAGAGTATTGAGGAAAGCAAAAGTCAAATCCACAAACCCAGTTTTGTTCAGTTTCTTGGCCTGCCCTTCCATGGCATCACCTGTTTCAGCCCTCCATACATTGTTGCCTGCAACCATGAATTCAGTCCCTTTAATATTAATATTAAGATGGAAAATAAAATAAATGTAATTGGAAAATCATGTGTACCCAAAATTGAGACTTGGTTTGAGAAGAAGAGAGAAGGGCAAAGCTGGAATTCTTGGTGTTGGTCCATTCTTGTTCTTGGTCTTGCTTGTCATCATCAGCAGCAACCTTCCCCTTCATTTCTGATGATTTGTTCCATCCCCTGAAGAACCAATTAGATGACCCTCCTTTCTGTTTGCTCTGCCACAGCCACCTCCTGCTGAGCACAATGGGACCCACATGGAGCTTCCCTTGAGCCCTTTCTGAGTGATCTGGGCTGAAAGAGAATGACCCATACCCACTATTAATATCAATGTCCCTTGTTCTTGGTCTTGGCATTCTGAAGGAGGAAGCTTTAGGCCTCCTGTTGATGCTGGGCGAGGGCTGCGGCGCCACTAGCCTCGGCGGCAGCTCCAGCTGGAGGTGGGAAGTTGTGGTGGTGGTGGTGGTGCTCCTTGGCTTGCCGGGCTGCTCCTCCCAGTGGAAGGGCACGGCGGCGGAGGCCGAGGCCGACTTCGTTTTGGGTGAAACTGATAAGAGGCTCATCTTTAACCTTGTGGCAACGTATTGGAAACAGGATATAAATGTCAAATAGATGGTGGGCACGCACAATACATCAACTTTGGGGGTGCTAATTAAAATGTAACCCAAAACCAGCTCTAATGCAAGGTTGGGAATAAAGTTGAGGTCCAATTTCACTAAACTCGGAACCGTTTCACCAAAATGTGGACCACTCAATCGTATACATCATAGACCAAAACCTATGTCGTAAAGGTAACTCCGACTTATCCTCTTCCCGTTCATTGTCCCTTTCACGTCTCCCACATAATACATACATGCATGTGATGTGATGTGAATATCAGTCAATTTCACTCTTGTGATCAAAATTAGAAGAAAAATCACATTTCCTTTTCTTTGAAATCTATATGATAAAGATCTAAATAAAGGGTTTATGGTATTTATATTAACTAGAGAGTGGCACAACACGTACGTCACAATAAACCTAGTTTTTGCGGCATGGATGTATTACAAAACAAAACAAGTTATAATTGAAATATTGGATATAGTGAACCAGAATGAATATTGTGTTTGTTGACGCTCAAAATATATGCAGGAAACTGGTAATATATAGGTAGTCTTAGAGTAGAGGGCACCGCTAATTAACGTTGCACACACACAATTGGTAGTGGAGTTGGAGCATGTGGCCATATATGCATGGTTTGGTCTCTATCTCTCTCTCGTCCCTATCCAGTTATACATATTGTGCACTCAATGGACATTTTTATTTACCTCATAATCAAGATGGACCACATATTTTTATTTTTACGTAATAGCAATAAAACAAGAGTTGCACGCAATAAGACGTGTAACTGATTGTTATATCAATTGGGTGTAGCACCGCGCCATACGCGAAGAGAAAACTAAAACTGAAAAATGTCACCCAAAGAGAAAATGCAGTTTTGGACTTTGGTTATAGATCATGCCATGGAGAGTGTCTTGTAGATGAACATCAATTATTTCTTCCATAAAAATCAACATTAACAAGTTAGATATCATATAATCAAATACATAAAAAAATTCATCGGAATTGGATGAATGTGACAGATAAAAACACAGAAGTCATTTGGTTAACTAATTAGATCTTAAATAGTGATGTGATTAACGTGTATTAAAATTTGTTTAAGAAAAAAATTGTAATTCAACATAATTTTAATTAATATTAAACGTGTTTGTTATTATCCATAAGTATTTAAATTAGTTTAGGAAAATAATTGCAATCCAACAAAACATTATGTATATTAAATTTGTTTGTTATTATCATTTTAATTTATATTATTTAAATCCTAAATTATGAAAAATAGATTAATACTCATTCTATTAAAAGGGGACATCACGTGACATATGATGATTTTCTTTTTATATATAGATTGAGTATGAAATGTATTAGCATAAACTAAAACAAATCAAAAAATTTAATTATATAAATGTTTAATTTTTAATTGGTTTGAAATATATTTGTATAATCCGATTAATCATTTAATTAAAAAACCATAATATAATTTACTTTTAATTGTATTTGTGTTTTCATTTTTCTAATTAATTTTGAAATGTAGTAGTATACCACGATAAATCATTCAATTAATCATTCGATAACATGTAGTGCAACGTTGTATAATTGTCACGAAATCTATGATAACGCGCGTCTATGATCCGACGGTTATACATTGATTTGGACGTTTGGACATGTTTGGGTCAGTTTGTATTGGAGTGGATATATATATATATATATATATATATATGTATGTATATATGTATGTATATATATATATGTATGTATATATATATGTATGTATGTATGTATGTATGTATGTATGTATGTATGTATGTATGTATGTATGTATATTTATATAGAGAGGGAGGGAGGGAGAGATCCGGTACAAATTCGGGTGTCCAAACGTCCGAACTGTAGAACGTGTAGTGCAATATTGTAGAACGTATAGTGCAAAGTTGTAGAATGTAATGGACCCGCGCAAAATTGAAGGACCATATAGAACGTGTAGTGCAAAGTTGTAGAATGTGATGGACCCGTCGAACCCTTGAGTGTGCGATGTAGATACTCACAGCCACGTGTCGCACGATGAGACAATGCACGTCCAGATCTACACTGATTCAACGATTGTAGAATGTTCGGACATTCCTACAGCCGTTTGTAGCCGAATATGCCCATATATATAAAAAAGAAATATGATACAAACCAAATCTAGGTGTCCAATCATCCGAACTGCAGAATGTGTAGTGTAAAGTTGTAGAACATGATGGACCCGTGCAGAATTGAAATATCTTGTAGAATGTGTAATTCAAAGTTGTAGAACCCTATAAAATGTGTAGTGCAAAGTTGTAGAGTGTGATGGACCCCGTAGAAACCTTTAAGTGTGTATTGTAGAACCTTGTTGCCACATGTCACACGCTGAGACAACGATTGTAGAACGTTCGGGCGTTCTACAGCCGTTTGTTGCATAATGCACAGTCGTGTGTGTGTGTGTAATCATATATAAACCAGCCCAAAGGTCCAAATTGTCCAAACTCAACGCGACACTTAAGTGAGGGGAAATCCCGTATTTTTACACGCGCGTGCAATATCAGTAGTGGAACTTATGTGTTTTTAATAAAACAATTTTGTTATTTTCAAAATAGCTTCAGCTTATAACCCAAAATATAAATAATCAAAACGAAAAACAATTTCTTATACTACTAAGATATGTCAGATTTTAAATATGAATCCATAAAAATTATAATTATAATAAAAAAATTGATCTCAAAATCATTAAACACTATCGTGAAAACGAAACTAACAAAATTATTCTATTAAAAATGAAAAAGTTTAACTGATGGTGCAAAAATTCCACTGAAATGCAAAAGTTCCAGTGCTGGTACTGCGTGCGTGTGCAAGAATACAGATTACCCCTCACTTAAGTGGAGCGCGTGATCTGTCATGTGTCACGCTGTATTTTAATCTCGCCAGATGAGCGGCGCTTAGCTAGTTTGGGCTGGTTTATACTGAGGTGTATATATATATATATATATATATATATATATATATACTAAGTATAGCACCGCGCGATACACGATACTATCCACAAATAATAAAAATCAAAGTTGTTAGCAACCAAAAAAATCAAACATAGAACAAAAAACAATATGATTAACGTTTGTCGAAGAGAAGTCAAGCAAAGATCCAGAGACGAACAACTGAAATTGGAAAAGGTCACCTAAAGAGAAAATGCATTTTTGGACTTTAGTCATAAATCATGACATGGAGAGTGTCTTGTAGATGAACCTTTATTGTTTCTCCCATGAAAATCAACATGAAAGATTAGATTGTACAATCAAATACATCAAAAAAATCATCAAAATTTGATAACTTTGACAGATAAAACAAAAAATCATTTTATTTGATTGATGAGTCGGACCTCAAATAGTGATACATAGTTAACCTGTATTGAAACTAGTTCAAGAAAAAGAATTGTAATTCACCAAAATTCTAATTAATATTAAATTTGGTTGTTATTGTCATTAGACATTCAAATTAGTTTAAGAAAAGATGGTAATTCAACAAAATTCTAATTTATGTTAATTTTTTTTATTATCATTTTGATTTATCAACCAAAAATGAATTTAAGTAATCAAATGATTTAAATCCTAAATCCTATAAAATAGATTAATATTCATTTGATTGAAAGAGAACATATGGATTGAGTTTGAAATGTATTAGTATACTATAATAAATCATAATTTTTAGTTGAATCTTTATTTTACACCGATTGAATTTTAATTGTATTAATGTTTTAAATTTTATTTGAGTTTGGAACGCACTAGTATACTACAATAAATCATCCAATTAAAAATTTAGAATTTAGAATTGTCTTAATTTTTAATTGAGTTTGAAATGTATTTTTTATTAATATATTATAAATTATTCAATTAAAAAAATCATATGGTTTATTTATTGTATTTTAGTTCAAATTACAAATTGTCACTTTTATTATGAAAAAAAAATCATTACAGTAGTGCATACCTAATGTTCTGAAATTATTATTACTTACCCTTAGTTGAATGTACATTATTAAGACAGAATAAGAAAAAGACAAAAACATGAGCAAAGATAGAACAATCACCTTGAACCTATAGGCTATGGCTACGCAAAAACTATACAAATCCAAAAAATGTACACGTATTAGACTAAAAGGTCAGGGGCGGATCCACCGGGACAAGGAGGGGCAGCCAAGAATTCGGAAAAAATTTATTCGAAAATTGCATTTGCCCCACTTCTTAATTATAGCATATAAGGGGTAATTTTACTTAGGTCACCACAAAAATTTGTAGTCTCACTTAATTCACCAAAAATTTAATATAATTTGTGAGGTCACCAAAAACATATTTAGTCTCATTGTCATAACTTTCGTTACTTTTTTTTCCGTTATCTCGCTCATGTGCGCGGCACCTGACCATAATTTTTCTAATAATGGCCAAACTACCCCTAATTAGGCCTCACACTGTTAGTTTTTTCAACAGTAACGGCGTATACCAAACACATACGCTATTATAAATCCGGTTCTAACGGCGTATTCTAGTACATACGTCGTTAGTCTACCTCATTTGTAACGACGTATCTACCAAAATACGTCGTTACAAATTCTTCCTGTTATGTTACCGTTAGGGCGTAGTGTGTTACTTCGTAACGGCGTATGTAGGTAAATACGCCGTTACAAAATCAGTGTATAAATGTTCACAGAACCTCCTCCCATTCTTCCACATTTTTCTCCTAATTCTCTCAAACATTATTGTTCCCGACAAGGGCATTTCCGTAATATCATTTCCATTTTTCGACAACTCTCTCTCAAAATACTACGGTTCATATCATCATTCTCCATATTATATTGTGGAATCGAAGTTGCCGGAAAAACGTTTACAACAGTTCGGTGAATTAGTAGGTACATACATTATTTTTTTAGTAATAACGCATTATGTAATGTATTTTATTAATTGTGATTTAGGTTAAATAGTGCATGTAGATTATTTTTTTTCTTGTTATAATAATAATAATATATGTTAATTGTTGGTATAGTTGATATATATAGTGAAATAATGTTGATTATTAACCGTAGTTATTTGTATAATATAGAATGGATCGTGGGTGGATAATATCCCGTAAGATGAGTGAGGAGTGGATGAACAGATTAAGCAGTTTCGTTAAATTTGCGAGACAGAATGCGTAAACAGATGGCGTGAGACGTTTCAAGTGTCCGTGCACTCAATGTTGTAATTATTCTGGCACGATATGGATACTATTTGCGATCATGTATTGAAGAAATGTTTCTTTACATTGTATAATGTGTGGATCCATCACGGCGAAGCCAGAGGGTCTAGTTCGAGCTGGCCTAGTTCGAGCCGAAATATAGATATGAGTTTCCCGTCGAGTTCGCATAATCCCCCTTGTTCGACGTCGGCACACACTCTAGAGTACGTCGATCTGGTGCATCAGCTCGTGAATGATGTAGATCCATCTAGAGATGTAAGGATTGGCGAAGATGAAGGCGAGAACGACGAGGACAAGGACGAGGAAGAGAAACCACAATTGGAGATAAGTTTGGTGACCGAAGTCGAGGCCGGACTCGCTAAAGCGAAGATGACGGCATACAACCGGTTGGTGACGGAGTCACAACAGCCGTTGTACAAAACCACAAGCGCTGTCACTAGTGAGGATACTTCTTTGGAAGCGATGATAGGGATGTTGTGTATCAAACAGAGCACCGGGATGTTAGAAGCGGCTTTTACCCTGGTCGCGAAAGAGCAATGACGTACGTTACCACAACTTAATACGTTTCCATCTAGCTACGTAGTTGCGAAAAAGATAATGAAGGTCATCGAAATGCCACACGTGAAATACGACGTATGTTTGTACGGATGCACTTTGTATTACAAAGAGTACTCTGCTCTGGACAAATATGGAGTTTGCAAAGAACCACGGTTTACTATCGAAGGAAAAAAATTAGTTCCGAAGAAGACGTTGTGGTACATCCCATTGACTCCTCGACTTCAATGGTTATATCTTGCAAAAGAGACGGCTGAGTGGATGCAATGGCACGGTGAGCGGGAGAAGGAGGACGATGACGTATTAGTACATCCATCGGACGGTGCTGATTGGATTTAGTTTGACAAGAAATATCCTCAATTTTCGGAAGAAATCTGAAACGTGCGGCTGGCCTTGTCATCAGACGGGTTTTCTCCATATGGGCCTAATGCTCTGAGTTACAGTTTGTGGCATGTAGTTGCTTTCCCGTTGAATTTTCCGCCCTAGATGGTTATGCGAAAGGAGTATAACATCCTCACCATGTTGGTATCAGGTCTAAAACCACCTGGGAAATATTTGAATAACTTTATGCGACCATTGATCGATGACTTGAAACATTTGTGGACGCACAGAGTTGTCACGTGGGATGTACCAAAAAAGAGATGTTCATAATGCGGGCTACTGTAATGTGGAAAATCAGTGACTTTCTGGGTATGAGAATGTTGGGTGGCATGACCACTAAAGACTATATGGCATGTCCTATATGTTTGGCAGCCTCGATTCTTCACGTAGTAAGTCAAGAATATCTTACCAAGGTGTGCGTAGGTGGTTACCTCCAAAGCACCCACTGCGTTTTGTCCCGGAGGCATTTAACGGGCAGATCGAGACCCGTACAAGGCCTAAGAGGTATTCAGGGACTGCCATACTAAAGGCCATTAGGCGTCATACTTACCTCGAGCCTAGTCTACACCCAAAGCACAGTAAACGAACAGGTTTAGCTATCTGTTGGTCTCATGAAAGCATTTTATGACAGTTTCCCTATTGAAAAACTCATAGAGTGAGACATGTGTTGGATTTAATGCATATAGAGAAGAATGTGTGCGACAACGTCATAGGTACAATTCTCGGACTAGCGGGAAAAACTAAAGATGACGAGAAAGCGAGGAGAACGTACGAGGAGCAGAATGTGCGCCAAGACCAATGGGAGGGCCATGACAGGGAGCTCTCTGATGCGCCTTATGGGGTTAAGGGTGTACACCGGAAGGCCGTACTTGAGCATATCCGAGCAGTGAAGTTCCCCTCCGGATATGCAGGAAGTTTAAAGATCAAGGTCAATCCTGATGAGAAAAAGTTTCTCGGACTTAAGACCCACGATTGCCAGGTGCTTATCCAACGCATCTTACCCTTGTCATTCGGAAGTACGTTCCGACTCATGTGGCGTAAGCATTAGCAGACCTCGGCAGGGTGTTCCATGTGTTGTGCACGAGGGAGCCGACGAAGAAGGCACTAAACAAATTGCACGAGGATATGGTGATTTTAGTTTGTAAGTTGGAAACTATCTTCCCTCCATCATTCTGTACCATTATGGTTCACATGCTACTGCACCTACCGGGTCAAGTTATGCGGACCGGCCTAGTCCATTTCACTTGAATGTTTCCAATTGAACGGTATGATC
Organism: Geranium rotundifolium; assembly: GCA_963920655.1. NCBI lineage: Eukaryota > Viridiplantae > Streptophyta > Magnoliopsida > Geraniales > Geraniaceae > Geranium > Geranium rotundifolium. The sequence goes on from OY987323.1 coordinate 10,188,872, forward strand.
CTTGACTGCCGAATATCATTTTCAATTACCATTAAACTGTATAATCGAATATGACATTAACATTCATATTTCCCCCGCAGGCAACTTGGCGTGTACAAGAAAAGTGTGTGATACTCGCGTTATCCAGAAGGTTGTATAGTCCAACAGTACTTGATGCACGAGTCTGTCACCTTCACTCAGATGTACCTAAACCGCGCCACTTCAGCCAACGAAACATTTGTTAGTCCAACTATAGGTTTCAACTTATCAGTTGTTTCCCCACATGCACAAGTTAAGAACGTGATGCGAAACGAGAAATTGAGCGCATCCGAGATGTTCTGGGCGAATTGGAATGTTGTTGAGAATTGTGCCGAAGCAGATAAGTACGTAGAATCAAATCAAGCAGGGTTCATTCAAAGATTCCCTAGAAAATCACATCGAGCAGGGCTCCCCTCGAGTGGGACGAGACGCCAGATAAAGAGCTGTACTTCGACTTCAAGCTCCAACTGACTTGCTTGAATACCAACAGCTGGATGGCCATGAAGGACGTCGATCCAAAACAAGATGTGTGCCTCGACTTGAAAGAAGATGCAATATCCAAGAAGGGAGGACCTTTAGGATTATTTTGGGACGCGGAGTTACAGCGTCCGTGGAGTATTTTTCCGCCCGGAATCAACGAGGCCTGGAATATTCTCAAGATTAAACACATGGTAGGTAAGTTTGCTCGCGAGTGCGACGCTTCCTACCAGCTGTTCTGCGATCTTCCTATGTCCGAGTACCCTAAATTTTGGAGAAAAATTCAGGTAATTTCAAAACTTTCTAAATTTACCGCCCGAATTTAACGTACTTTGATATTTACATTGCAATTTTTTTATGCCAGCGCTACTATGAATTACCCACGGAATCAGATCCCCTCAAGAAGTGGATTCGCGAGACGGCGTGATCGGCTTATAACGAGCGGAAATCAAATATGAAGGCATGGTACAAACTGTACGTCTCGCTTGACTATCTGAACCGCAATGTAATTCCCAACATATTTAGAGGGAAAAAAGCACAATGACGGTGGCTCGTCAAACACTTTGACGAGAACAAGGTATTTTCATATGCCATTGTATGAAACCTTTATTTAATTCCAATTATGTGGTCATTTCAACTAACTTCATTTCAATTTGTAGGGTGTAGGTGGTCTTGGAGACATATGAGGGAAATTCGCTCGAGTGACAACAAGATCAACCATCGATTCGGCCGGAAATCATATCAGACTCTTTGGACAAAGAGAGAAGACAAAGGCAACACAAACATCTACTCGAAGATTGAGACTTGGCTTTTTGTTAACCGGCGAACCGGGACAAGATGCTACTGAGGCGGAACTGTTACAGGAGGAAGAAAACAAGCTGAAATGCGTAAGTTCTTTTATAAGTTATATTAAAAATTAATATTTTATTCTTTTATTCCACTTTATAATTTTTTTCATTAATTTGATATTTTATTTTGTTACAGATATACCTTAAAAAGGCGTTGCTGGACTGGAGGCGGGACCCGGCCAATACGGACTAGCATGGAAACTTAAAAAAGATGACCAAAGAGGAGAATGAGGTGATGATGTTAGCGAATCAGCATTGTCACGACCTGAAGCTTGCCGCGGGAAAATTAGATGCCCAATTCCCCCGAGGACGCTAAATCCGGGGATTTGGAGATGATTACGAGGTACCGGCCAGGCCCAGAAAACGTGGGCAATCCTCCAGCGTTGTGTCTCAAGAGCAGTTCGAAGATATTCAGACTCAGCTCAGCCTGGCGACGGAGCAGATTGTCACGCAAAATGAGAGGTTTGCCGCTCAAGAAAGAAATAACGAAGCTCAACGAAAAACCTTTCAATGGATGTACGAGCAGATGCGAGCAGCCAATCCTTCTATGGCCCCTTACGACCCGAACATGTTTACCAACTTTGGTTCTCCACCTCCACCGTCGTAGTTCACTTGATGTAACTTTTATTTAAACATTTGTAATTTTAATTTTAATTTCAAAATTAAATAAATTATGCAAAAAATAAAAACCGAATAAAAATTATATATTTAATATTTAAGATATAATATATAATTTTTATTCGGTTTTTATTTTTTTAATAAAATAATATTTGTAACGGCATATTCAATAGAATACGCCGTTACGAATCTAACATTAAAATAATATTTATTTTTTTAATAAAACAATAGTTATAACGGCGTAATATTTGTAACAATGTACGCCGTTACTAAGTTAACGATGTCAAGCCGTATAAACGGCACTGTCATCATTGTAACGGCGTATGTGGTGATAAATACGCCGTTACAAAATTAACGACGTTTACCACCGTTACGCCGTTAACAGACTGCCCGAAACGACGTCGTCTACCATCTGATGGTGTAGCGACGTCATTTGTACGTCGTTACAAAGTATAACGGCGCCTTTGTAACGACGTATCGACTAACGGCTGTTACAAATTGTAAAGGCGTAATTTTGGTCTGTAATGGCGTACTTTCATACGCCGTTACTAAAAAAAAATGGCAGTGTCACAACCTCTCATATGAAACCTTTGATATTAAGTACAACACATGAATATTGGAAAATATTGTCCTTAAGAAGGGGAAGTCAAGTGAGGCTTGTTCCATTGCTCAAAGTGAACCATCCATCTCAAAAGTCAAATTATTTTATCATCAAACCACATTGAAAAATTATTGGATTCAAAACACCGAATCCAAAATCGAGTTCAGAAAAATTATGGTTTCAATACAACAATCTATTACCGTGTTATTTTGCACATTCAATGTATTTTGTGACCACGTGCCGCACACATAGGCGAGATAACGAAAAAAAGTAATTGAAGTTACAACAGTGAGACTAAATATGCTTTTGGTGACCTCACAAATTAATTAAATTCTTGGCGACCTAAGTAAGACTACAAACTTTTGTGGTGACATACGTAAAATTACCTCTATATATAAACGTTGTCTAAACTTATCAAAAGAGTTACTTAATCTAATGATAATAACAATTGTTTTATCTTGATGTTAAGATTTTCAACTCCCGCTTTTCACAATTCTTATACAATAATATAGTAGTAGGTTTTGATCATTTTAAATGTTTTTTGGACATTAAATTTGCAGAATAACCTAAAATCAAAATTAGATTGACTTGGTTAGATCAGATTAGATCAAAATTGATTCATTTTGACCAAAATTCATCGAACTAAACCTGAATTCATTGAATTTGGACAAGATTAAAATTAAAATTGACCGGTTTGACCAAAATCGGGCCTCTCATCTTGAAAAGGTCTAAAATTTCTAGATTTCAGAAAATTTTCGGAATATTGATAACATCAGGCAACACATTATGTGCAGAGGCTTTAAGACGACTATAAAGCACGCACATCGACTCAAGCCCAATCATTTGTATTTATTGGGCTCCTCATCAATCTCCAAACAAGTAGAAGAAATTTTGAGAGTAATTACAGCCTCGACTTTCCTAAAGACAGACAAAAAAAACATATAATTTTGCTGAGTACTCCGATTTTTGTATGAAGTTAGATATTTCTGAACTTATATTTTCCGAATGATGTATTGTCACTCAATCACAAGCTTGGATTGGACTTACCATTTATAAACAACCTAAAAAGAGCCAAAAGTTTATTGGAGACACAAACAGAGACCCACTTGTCCCTTAAATGACACTAAAAACCACAACCCTTTTTATTGGAGACAACAACATGATCCATCCTCTGAATTCTGCTACTAATTGACCCATTTTCAGATGGATCTCACACATTGTTCATTTGTTTTTCAGGCAGATTTACTCACAAACAACCCTGCAGTAGACTCCAACAAAAACCAAAGAGAAAAACAAGTAAAATGACCAACATTTCATGCTTCAGATTTGTGCTCCACGTCTGAGCTTGTCACGTTCCCTTCCACCTCCAAAGACGACGCTGAGAGCTTGCATCTTTTGCTCATCTTCTTCACCTCGTCACTGTCGTATATTATGATTTTCCTCGCCATCTTACAGAACTCCCTGCAATTGGTGAAATTAAACACACATTTCCAAACTCAATGATAGGGTGAGGTTAGAGAGTAGTTCAAGTGTTACTTACGGCCATGGATCATCTCCAACGAGCATCATGTCACCTTCGTCATCAGTGAAAACAACTGCCCATTTGTCCGGTGGATGGAGCTCTCCTTTGATCTCAAACATTTTCTCCAGTTCATTTATGAGATCAGCATACCCTTCCAGCACTGTCAAATCCACTGCACGCCCAACAGCAACTCCTTGCATTTGGACCTTACATATCATTTGTATTTCAAATCAGAAACTTACGCTACAGAGTGTTTACCAATGATCAAATGGAAAAAAGAAACTAGTTTCACCTTGGTACGAGTTCTTGAAGCATTGGAGCTCTGCTTCGCCTGTGCCTCCTTTGGCGCTACCGTCTCTGATAGAACTACCTTTCTTTCCTTTGATGCATTTGCAATGTCCGAGTTCTGAGTCCTGTCAATTTCACAAGTTGCAGGTGGGTTTTGTCCTCCAGGGTGATCGGGGACATTGGTTTCACAGACCAGCTCTTTTTCTAGCATGACACTCGTACAATTGTTGGTGTTCAAATCTATCCCAAACAGCCTGCAACCAAGAGATGCCTTTGGGGTTTCCTTCCTTGGAGAGGCGTAGCCAGAAAGAAATGTTGTTGATACAGTTCTCTTATCCTCGATTGAGTTCGAAAAGTTCTGCGAGGAAGACCAGACGCCATCTGGCCACACAACTTGGCTTCTACCGCTTTGTGCTTCAGTGACACTAGCTGCCTGAGTCGTCTCATGAGACTGGGTTGATCCACGGTACCAAAAAGCCGAAGCAGATGAATTTGTAGTAATTTCTACATTCCAATTAAAACGCACATGTTATGCACACTGAGAGAAAATCCACATTCAGAGAAGGTGTATCTATCTCCTACCAGAAGTGGGTATATCAGCGGCACGGGTCCTTTTGTTCTTTACCGCTGGCTGAGCAAGGCTCAAGGATGAAGAAGGCGTGAATGGTTCAATCTCCCATGGAGAAACCTTATCTGGTCTTGGAATTGTCACTGCTTCATCCCATTGAACCTAAAGGGTCAAGTTTATGGATTAAGAATACACACATTAATCACATTGGCATTTAAGTATGTATAATCATAATAAAATGAAACCTTCAAGGAACGCCATTGAGAGTCTGACCACTGTGGAGATGTATCTCCAACCCCGATTATAGTTCCTGTGAAGCTGACAAAATAGACAATACAAGTATAAAATAATAGCAATGTAAAATAACCAAAATAAATGTGTCATAGAAAACCTTCTTTCAGGAGAGTCTTCTCCCTCAAATTTCATCTTGAAGCGCTTGCCAACTGAAAACCCTCTTTTTGTGCCCTCTAAATATTTCTTAACACCAATGATGAACTGACTTGTTCTGAAAATCCATAGCAACAAAATCATTAAACCAAAACTAAAAGAAAACAAGAATAAAATGATACAGGAGTATCCGTTCAGATAGGGCAAGTCGATGAAACCTTGGCTTGTAGAGTACAACGAAAAGGGTCTTGGCTTGAAGAGCATGAGAAGCAGTTGCTAGTACTCCTAAGTGCATACTTTGGCTGGAAATAACCGATGAAGGCATTGAGATTTGCGTACGAGCAGCTCGCCGAATTCCAACTCGTAGTTCCCCATCATAACCCCTAAAGAATGCACCTTTGTAAATGAGACATGACCTCTGATTTCAAATTATACAATCGAGCCAAATACCGGAAGATCCCAACTACCTTAGAAACACGAATGAATCGCCTGCAACCAGCCGTTTAGATGTGACAAACGTACTCCATCCTGTAGTGAGCAAATGTCTCCTTGGTTGGCCTAATATAAAAAATACCATTGTGAGAAATGTAACAGAAGACGTAACAAACACAAAAAAGCAGCAACCTTGGAATTGCTCCATAGCAGTACCTCTAAATATATGTTTAAATCGCCACTCGTACCCATGAAGATCTTTGGCACATAATTCTTGTGTAGGGGTTGCTTGTTGCATATCCTAATAAATTGATGCATGAGATAATTTCACACAAAAAGCTACAACACAGACCAACCAAAAAGACACTCAAGTTACTACCAGCGGCGGAAGGCACTCATTTGCATGTTTCCGGAGGACAGAGAACCCGCCATGGGTGCTAGTGTCAGAAGCAGTCAATATCTTGCAAAACGAACGAACTGATGTCTTGGGAATCTCAGAGTTGCTTAGATCAGAACTTGTAGGATCAATTTGCTGCAATGTACAAGTAGTTATACTCAGCTGAAAGTGAGAAAACTTTTGATGGTAAATAATAACTCCTTAAAGTTTGAAACAAACTTAAGTGTTAATACATCTATTTCCCAGCTAATGAAGTCCATGTGTTCTAGAAATTTTGTAATATATTGTTATACAAATACAATATGTTAACTGTCTCAACAACAACCAAATCTTTGTTTCCCAAACAAGGTTTCCCTCGTATAAATTGTTAACTCTCCTTAAACTACAAAAATGTAAGAGACAAAAAGGAAATGATTCTTACATTTTCTTCAGGGAGTAAAGTGATCTGTGCATAAACCTCGTCTGTTTCGTTTTCTGCCTATACATTGAATTGAATGAGAGCAATTAGGGGGATATAAAAACAAAAGTAACATAAACATAATCAAATACAAAACATTATGAGAAACAGCACACCTTGAGATCAATGTTAAGAACTCGACAAAGGATCTTCGGAGGAAGATTGAAGAGTGGTATTTGCTGATTAAGCTCCTCATTTGTTGATGCTTCCAACTACAGTAACAAAAACAAATTCCAGCAATCAAAAGCATAAACAAAGAACAAAAACATTATTGAAACAAGAACAGCAATTAGAAGCAGATAAAAATCAAAACATGAGAAGACCAAGTTTGAGAGACCTGTTCCATGTGACCCTGAGGGAAGTAGAAAACTTTATCCCCAATTTTAGGAACATCCACCAGTGGTCCTGCACATGCCTTCCATAGCTCTGTATACAGATCCTCCCTTCCCAAACCTATCCAAATTAAAATAAAAACAGGCCATAAACCTTTCACCTTCTGTTTGGCAGCCAAGAAACTGGGAAACAAAATAGCTCATAGTTGCTGGGAAGTGAGAAAATAAAGGGACAGACAAGAGGAAACAAAGTATCATATCCAAATCACAATTTTGAGCTACTCTTGAAAAAGAATGAGCTAACAAAAAATTCCCAAAAATCTGAAAATACCATTTTGTGCAACAGAAACTAAAAAGGCATCATTTTTCTTAAGACCCATGTAGAAAATAAACAAGCAATCTAGTCCTTACCATTCTGTGCCTTAGAAAGAGAGGTCCCCCAAAGAGCAGCAACAGCAAGAGCCATGAATGACAAGCAAGAAGACAGAGTGAGCTCCAGAAGATGCTAACCCATTTAAGAAAAAGAGCTAGAAGAAGGGCATGAAACAGCGGTTACAGAAGCATTCATTGTTGGGTTAGTGCCAGTAATGGCTGTGGAGCTCTGTTTCGGTTACCGCCTTCCAGTGAGCTATATTCTTGTGTTGTGGGTGTTGAGGACTTGAATCGACGTTATCAAATCCCCAGGTCCACTTTCGCTCTCCTCTGCATTTTCTGAATCTTGTAGTCGTAGAGTGCTAACTCTAGCTAGTTATCATTATTATTTTCGAACCAAACACATTATGGAAATGCTTTTTTTCTCACCATAAATTACACCTATTGCTCTACAGATTCTTATTCACACTCTCTCTCTCTCTGTTTATGTCTTTTACATTAATCATTTTATTTTATCAAATCATTTAAATATATAGTTTTATTTTTCATTTTAAAATGAATATTTTTTGTTCTACACAAAAATACTCATGATCTCATGCGCAAATGTCTTTTTTTTTAAGTGTGTGCCATAAAATGTTGGAGTTTCTCTTAGAGGACTATTTCAAGACTAGTGTTCATTTCATGTTTGCTAAATATATTAAGTGTCATTATTGTTTTTAGGGATAACTGCGTTTAAGTACGCTTGAAATGCTTGAGTTACCCAAATAAGCTATTTAAGTTTTTTTTTCATTTCGCATGTCCTTTCTAACCTTTTTTCCCACAGTTGTTAACCCCATTAATATTTTTGTTTTTAAATTTTGAAAGGGACCATAATAACCTTCTATTAGTGTTAATATAATTATTTGATGTTCAAATTACCTAAATACCCTTGTTTTGAACTCAAACTTTTATTCTTTTGTCATTTATTCCATCTCATACTTCTCTTCCTCCTTTCGAAAGTCTTCGGTTACACTCCAAATCCAAATTTCTAAGCCGATTTACCTCACCTTCCTTGAACCCTATCTCATTTCGTAACTCAACATTTCTCAAAAAATTTAACTACACTTTGTTTTAGCTCTAAAACCAATTTCTGGTAAGCTTGACTGGGTCTCCGATCGGCTTTGCATCCTCCTATCGTCACGCGCTCGCCACTGCTCGCCGGCGTCTAAGGGGTTCCAGTTCGGCGCTGACCACCTCAGCCACTTGCAGAGATGGGAGATCCGGTTAACCACCGATTCACGACGACTTTGAAAGTTGTTTCAACCACGGTCCAATTCGTGGAGTCCGAGCGGAGCAGAGCATATTTGAGTCGATATCGAAGATCCACACGTCCTTATCGTCGCTGGCGATCTAGACCAACTCGGCGAAGTCAAGGGAGTGACTGGCAACAACCTCGTAGTAGAAGATGTACCGGTCCTCCATTAGGCTCTCGTTTTATTAGCGATTGGATTTGATTTCAGGCAAACATCTACGGCCTATTCTCCAACGTCATCCACGGGCTTTTCTAATATGCCAAAAATGAAGGGAATTGGAGAGAGAATCACTCTCATTTTTACATACTTGAGTGTTTTAAGGAAATGATATTCTTTTTCGATGAGATTTTAGGTTGATGGATGTGTTTTCATGCTTAAGCTTTACAAACTTTCTTTCTGGCGTCTTCTTAAGCTAGCTTTCCGACAGCTTCACCTGGCTTCCCCAATGTGTTTTGCGGGGAACCAGTCTGACAAGAGCATGATCGTTTTCAGGCAGAAGCTTCACCGATTTAAGAGTTTCGGGCATTTAGTTTTTCCGATTTGAGATGGATTTTCCGACGGCTTCTACTATAATTTATAACGCCTTCCGGATGGTAGAGATTTTGTTCTTCCTTTTTCTTGTGCACTGATTAATATTAGTGAAATTCTATTAAGTAGCAGGAACAAGATGTCGGACACAATGTTGTAACGATTTGTTCGACAACTTGTTTAATCGCAGTTTATGGACTGTAAATATTAAGCAGTAAATAGAAGACACACAATATGTTTACCCAGTTCGGTGAATCCGCACCTACATCTGGGGGCACTCTGCCAGTGGAAAGGTTTTCACTATTCGGTAGTCAATAGTACAACTTCAAGCATCAACTAGCTATCACACAAGCTATTGTCCTAAGCTACTAGAGATCTCACCATGAACAACCTCGACCAGGGACTCCCCCTGTCTTTGAGAACGTCTCAATTCCACCCTTCGAGCAAGCCTATACTCGGCATAGTTGTCTTCGACAATTTCTTCGTGAGGTCTCCAATCACAAACAAAACCCAATACATTACAAACACTCAATTCCTCTTGAGTGGATGTCTGTGATCGACATCGTCCTCTCTAAATAGGTCAGCCTCTCAATCCGCTAGTCTTACACGGTTAAAAGCTCTGAGAATTTAGTACAGAGAAATGACTGATTTGCTAAGGTGGTAGAGCCTGCTTTTATAGCAACCCCTATTTCCTAATCGGATTCCAATTCCGATTAGGAAATCCCTTGTCGCCTTGCGTTTCAAGCAAGTGGCAGGTTGTCGTTGCCGCCTTCTTTGGTCTTGCTGGCGTGTCTTCTTTCCTTCTGGACCTTGCCTAAATCTGTCTTGCTTTGACTTCTTCGTGCGTAAAACATATGTGCACGAAACAAGAAGTCATCGATGTCTTGCCTAATTCTGCAAGTAATATGTCGCACCAATTCTGTCGCAGCATGTTTATCGACATCTTGACTTTGCACTAAAAAATATGTCAACATTAAACGTAGTAACAATTAGCATCATGATGAATGGGATAGATCAAATTGATTGAATTTAGATTTCAGTTCAATGTTTATTGGATTTAAATCAATTCAGGAAGAAAACGAAGATGGGCGAGTTGTGGGCAAATTTTTTATGAAAATTTGAAGCCAAAGTAGGAATATTTTGGTTAATTCAACTTGAATAATTTTAAATGATAAATTCAAGGATATCCTTGGTCATTTCCAAAATTATAAAAATAAAATAATAATAATAATAATAATAATAATAATAATAATAATAAATAACATAGTTAATAACAGTGAGAAAAAAATTCAGGGATCTGCGAAATTTATAAAAAACTTAAATAGCCTATCTGATAACTCAAATTTTTTAAGTGCACCCAACTACAGTTATTCCTTACTTTAGTAATAAACTATTTTTTTGGTTTGCTAAACCATATTAGGATTAGTATATCAAATAATTTATGCTCAAATTTAAGAAGAAGAAATGTACAATTTCAATTCATTACGGTGTATTATGTCACATTTTCAATTCACTACGCCACACTATTTTGAGTGTCAATTCATTACGAAGAAGTTTGTTTTGTGTCAATTTACCCTCAACGTCCATTGAAACAGACGAAAGATACATTGTTCATCTTCCAATTTTTTGTAATGGTAAAAATGTCTCTGTAATAAAAAATATATCGACACATTTTCTTAATTTACCCAACATCGTCGTTTTGTTTTTCTTCTTCCCCAATGAGTCTCTATACATGTACGAAAGCACTTGGTCCTCCCTTGCCTTGACCTCATTACCGGCGACACATCTTTGCCTTAGCAATTCTCCATTGTTTGATTCTTCCTCTTGTTCATCGTTTCATTGTCGACTAATAGATCGACGACGTTTTGTCTCCTCTGCGGATCACGCTCTCTTCTGCCTCGAGATCTCCATTGTTCTCGTTTTCAGAGCTCGGAGCTTTCATATTTGTGACCTTTAATTCAAGCTCTTGAATTACACCAATATTCTTTCTCCGCCTCAACGGAAAGCCCCAATTGGAGATCCAAGTCGATAACAAATCCTTCGTTTTCATTGATTTGCGGTTCTTGGGACGGGACCGACTTCTTTAAGAAAATAATCTTTTCCAAATGCATTTGAGCTTTAGAAGTGGATCATGGCATGGCTGATTGTATATACATGAACACATTTAATTAATTTATGAATCATTGATCGGTGTTAAGGGATGGTCTAGGAGGACTCCTGGTTTCTCTATAATGCCCTGAGTTGCTAGAGACAGCAAAGGCAGCTTGTCAGAGGCTCGTCGACAGTCAATGAGCAAGTAGGAAAGATGATGACTTCTTCCAACCAAAATTAAGTCGGTCTTCTTGTCAGTGAGATAACCACATTTGGAATCAATTTCGGTTATTCTCCACCCCACTACGAACCTGGTAGAATTTATTCATTAATAAATTAATTAACAAACTAAAATGGTTTAAAATAGTAATATGGACACTTTGTATCAAATTTAACTCTATTAGAAACGGCCACCCTTGATGATAGATCTCTGTAGCGAGTTGACACTTACAATAGTATATTGTAGCGATATGAAAATGTGGCATAGTACACCGTAGTGAACTGGAATTATCCGATAAAAAACAAGAACTAATAACTATAGATAACATCTTTTAAATATACAATCATGTCATATAATATCTCTTAGTAAAAATGTGTTTTTATGCTACTTATTCATTTAAGTAAGCTTTTAGGGAAAATAATCTAGGCTTAGCGTTAGAAATATAAGAAGATAAAATGAAAATTATCCTACATTTATTCATTTTTTTAATATTCCTATATTTATTCATTTATGTTAACATTTGGGGCAAATAATTTATTGTTAAGGTTAGAAACATGAGAAGAAAAAATTATATGACTTTTTATTTATTTAATACCTCTTACCTGAGGATTTAAGGATTTAATACCTCAATACATCTTACCTCTTACATGAGAAGAGATTTAGTTGTAGTTATATGAGGATGGTATTTTTGGGATTCAAGGATTTTGGGCTGAAATGGCTAATAGATCAACTCCAACTCAAATTTCCAAATCCCCAAAATTATTTCTCAATATAAAAAAAGTCAAGCTTTATTCAATTTCATTTTTTAAAGGTAAATGGCGAATTTTATTTAATAACTAAGCAACTAACCCAAGATCAAGTCGGACAGCTGAAGCTACAGTTGGCGGGACATACCCCTCACCATAGTCCAAACTATTTTTAGTTAACGCAAACTTCACCAATTCGTGAGCCCCTTTATTACAAGATTTTCGAGCATAAGATAACGACACAATAAACCTGAGAGTCGATAGAAAATGCCTGCAATCATATATGATGCCCCCAAACATATTTCTTGTGCGGTTTCCGTGATGAGATTGTTTCACCACCCGCAGACAATCCGTCTCTATCTCCACCCCTACTCCAGTTTGCCCAGGATAGAGCTTCCCTGACTCCTACGGCCTCCACCTCTTCGGAATGGAGATTACCCGTAAAACGTCTGCACACCGCTCCCACAATTAGGCAACCTGAATCCCTACACACGAGCCCTATACTCTAATGTCCTCACTGTTCATTTAGTCCACCGTCCACATTTATCTTTAAGCTTCATCAATTTGGAGGGATCCAGACATTTGGTGACAATGACACGAGCGAGTCTGCTCCGGAAGCTCCCCCTGTGGCTTTGACGCTGCCCAAGCTCGACGAAGCCCTTTCGCGGTCGCTGCCACTCTCGCTAGATGGAAAATCTCAATTTTCCGAACAGCTTGGTTTCATGCTTTCCAGATCGTCCACATCGTGATAGTCCACAGATTTGCCTCATCCTCTTCCTCCACCCAAGAATTCAAACTAGAGAGGACCGGGGCTAGCCCCATTTTCTCGTGTATTCGTCGCATGAGCTTATCCCTCCAAATAGGTGCCACCACTGGAAACCTGAAAAAGACATGGTATGTCATCTCTTTTAGAGCTCCGCAAATGGGGCACTAATTGATTAGGGGTAACCTTTTCTCCGCCAGACGAGACCTGGTCGGGAGCAGGTTCGATATAGCCCTCTAGATAAAGACCTTTACTTTTGGTGGAACCTTCAGCTTCCATACCTCCCTCCAACTACTTGCTTGTTCAGGCGAGGACCAAATATTTCTCATCTGGCAGAGGACTCGATAAGCACTTTTGACAGAGTATTCTCCCAATTTGTCCGCATCCTAATACCAATGGTCCCTGGCACCGTACCAGCTAGGGATAATGGAAAATATCGGATTGGATGTTTCTTGATCAAAGTGTGCTCTTACCTTCCCTACATCTCATGCTCTACATTCTAGGGTGAATAGCTCAGAGATCGGCATATCTACCAAAAATAAGGGTCACACGGCGATTGTCAGTTTCACCCCTCTTAGCCATGAGGTCCCTATTATGGGACAATTCCCTACAACGATACTATGTCGAGCCTTCTCCCTAACTATCAACATGACCTCACAGATCCTTATCCATATGAAACTCAAGGAGGTACCCAAAGGGGCCTCAAGGAAAGAAGAGTGTGAAAATTACCTGGCTTTCAAAAGTTTGCTCGGTAATGAATCATGGTTCATCATGATCCTCCAAGCCTGTTTTCCACATAGCTCTAGATTGTACTCTTTTAGATTTAGAAAACCCATCCCACCCAACTCCTTATGTTTACACAAATCAGCCCATTTCCGCCACATGATTCCCCCTCTTTCCCTATCCCCATTCTACCAGAACTTATTGAACATCCGACCAATGTCATTAAGATGCCTTTGTGGAAACATGTAGACTTGCATAGAATACACTAGGAGGGCCTGCAGTATGGATTTGATCATCACCTCCCTTCCTACCGAAGAGAGAAATCGATTGCTTCATGAGACCATTCTCTTAGCAACACGTTTCTTAATATAAGCCAAGGACTGCATCTTATTCATTCCAACCATGTTTGGGAGACTTAGGTATGTGGAAGCCTCGCGCTCTTCCCTGAATCCTAATACTGAAATAAGATTTTCTCTTAGATTTAGCGGAGTATTTGGGGAGAAAAAAGAAGATGACTTTTCTCGATTGATCAGCTGGCATGACGCCCTCTCATAAATGAGGAGGCACCTGACTAACTGCTCTGCCTTCCGCCTCGTCGCCCTGCAGAATATGTAGTTGTCATCTACGAACAGAAGATAAGAGATTGTTGGCGCTTCCCTTGATATTTTTACCCCTCGAAGGTTCCCCACCCTTGTGAATTCTTGCAGCAATCAAGATAGTCCCTCTGCACATATAAGAAAGAGATAGGGGTGGGTCTCCTTATCGCAAGACTCTTGTCGGATTTGGGACTCTGATCGAGTGTCCCAATGAGGTCACTGAGTATGTAACTAATAAAACACATGTTTAGATTAACTCAATCCATCTCTGATTGTAGCCTAATGCTCGCAACACTTGAAACAGAAAAATCCATTCCACCCTGTCATATGCTTTGTTCATATCCAGCTTCGGGGCCATCAGTCCTTTATTGCTTTGTGCTTTCTTCCTTAAATGTTGAAGGACTTCAGCTGCTACGATTATGTTATTTGTTATAAGCATGCCTAGGAAAAAAGAACTCTGGGTCGCCGAGATAATCTCATCCAATGAGTCCTTAAACTTGTTGACCATGACCTTTGAGATAATCTTGTACAACACATTGCATGGCGCAATAGGTCTGTAATCCCTAGGGACTCTGGGGTTTGCTTTTTTGGAATAAACACAATGTTCATTCCCCGTCGGTAGGTTTCCTGAGGAAATGAAATTATGCACTATGGTGACCAATTCTGCTTTCATCATTGGCCAGTTAGCCTTATATAATGTTGGGTTGAGTCCGTCCGGTCTCGGGGACTTACAGGAATCCATCCCAAACAATGCCACCCTCACCTCTTCCTCCTCTATGTAGCTTAATATGGATATGTTTTGCTCGTCCGAGATGGTTTTACGAACGAGATTTATCACTTCTCTGCATTCCACCTCACCCCCGGTGAACATGCCACCGTAAAACCCAAAAATCTCTTCCTCGATGCTCGTACCCCATCTCACCCTTTGTCCCCCTACTACTACTAGCGAATCGATATGGTTCATCCTCCTTTCCGTTGCGCACTTATGGAAATAAGTTGTGTTCTGGTCCCCTTTTTCCAGCCATAACTGTTTGGATCTCTTCCTCTAGTAGACTTCTTTAACCAGTAAGAGATCGTTTAGACGTGCCACTTCCCTTTCATATTCCTCTATGCCCTGATCATCTCTTCTACTTCTTAGGTGGTTAACTGATGTCTGCAAAGTCCTTAGTTCAGAGCGCGCCTTCTTGTTCTCATCCAACCCCCACCTCTGTAGGCTATCCTTAACTTGTGCTAGGTGATCCATTATTGCCTGCTCCGCACCCGCCTCATGTGCTGATGAGATCACTCCTACGCAATTCAGGCTTAGCAGTCATTCATTGTTGAATCGAAACTTGTGCCCTGCCAGTTGGTAGATCTGACGGCTTGCAGTCAATAGTATTGTACTATGATCAAAAGTCGAGAAACTGAGGTTAGTCGGCCTGGTATTCTCAAAGACATTGAACCATGCATTGTTCTTCAAGGCTCTATCTAACCTTGCCTCCTTCCACTGGTTGGTTCCCCTGCTCTTCTCCCAAGTTAACCCATGGCCTGCCAAGTCTACATTCCTTAGCCTACAATTCTCAAGCATTAGATTATAACACTCTAAAAGTCCCTGAGGATACGGTTGGCATCCTCTAGCTTCTTCCTGGCTCCCGACGTTATTGAGATCTCCTATAATGCACCAAGATGAAGACATTCCCTCTGCCAGGGTTCTGATTAGATCTCACGTGAGGTGCCTGTAATGTCTATTTGGATCCCCGTACACTCCTGTTATGACTATGTTTTCCCTATCTCCAGGGTTGTCGATACGTGTATATGCCTTCATGAGGATGAGAGAACTACAACTCCCCTGCCAACCTTCTAGAATAATGTCAACCCTCACTTCTCCCTTCCGGTTCAACCTCCCAAACTCCCTTGAACTTCAACCTTCTTCACAAAGCTTTCAGTCGTACCTGTGTGCAATATGTCTCACAGAGAAAAATGAAACTGGGTCTCTTTGTTGCTGCAATCTCCAGCAAGAACTGTATTGCCCGAGGGTTCCCAAACCCCAGCAGTTCCATGATAGGATACTCATTGACCCATGTGGGACCTCTCAGCTGGTCCCGCCGATAAAATATCATGATTGAGATCAAAACCATCTCTCTTCTTCCATGTTCCATTCTCCTCCGCTTTTGGCCTCTGCTTCCATTTGACGCTTCTCCCTTCTCATAAAGTACCTAGACTTCTCTTGGGCGTGCACGACTCGTGGCCGTGTTGCTTTCACAGGAGTTCGACCTTGACCACTCTGAGTTACTCCTCTTCCTGGGCTCCCCCTTCTCTATTGTCCCCCTTCATTGGGCCGTTTTGGAGGTACTTGTCCCCCAATGTGTACTTGTTCAGTTTTGTCTCAGCTCTCGACCACATTCCATAGGGTTTTGACTTCTCCCCTAGTTGTTATTCTCTTCCAAACTGGCATTGTTTGTTCCCGTGTCCTAGTATTCCACAGTTAAAACAGAACGATGGAAGTCTTTCGTATTTGAAATTAATCATGTACCCTGTTTCTTTGGAGTCCTCCACTCGCATCCTCCTGGTGAGGGGCTTATTGATTTTCATCTCTACCCGTACTCGGATATAAGAACACCAATGCCCTGTAAAATTGATTTGATCTAGTCTCACCACCTTCCCTAATACGGAACCAATTCTTGTCGCCACTTTCTAGGTTTTCAAGTGAGTCGGCATACTATGCAGCTGCACCCAAATTTGAAAGTAGCGGAACTCCATCTCCTATGGGGAATTCTCATAGGAAGCTGTCATAGCAAGAGTTGAATTTTGTTGAAAGTACAGGGGTCTCGTTCTAACACACTTGACATATCACGATTATCGTAGAACTGAAATATGAATAGGTTATGGGCCACTTCATTGATTGACACCCTATGCTTGGGTTGCCACAAACTTGCTATCATAGTCTTAAAAGTCTTTACATAATAATTTTTTTATCAACAATCAACTTCCCAACTAGATTGAGTTTCTCATCCACTAGATTTTCCTCCTCGGATTCTTGTACTACCAGCCCAACCTCCTCTTCCCCTTCAATCTATATGTGCTTCCACCGCTCCATAATTTCTTCTAAGCCATCTGGCACCGTCCCACGCTAGTTTGTCGATCCTCTTCCCAAACCTTAATTATTGGTCCAAACCCCATTCTTCCCCGAGGCTAGGTTTTCTGATTGGTTTTCAAACCCGTCCTGGTACTCGTCCGGGTTCTCCATTGTCCTCTCACCTAGGTTGAAACCGCCCCCTCCACCACCTTCCAACGTCGCCCCGGCCCATCCCGTATGCAATCTCGACCTTCTCTTTACTGTCGCCCCTTTTCTTCGACCCGTTTCACCAGCCCCGAAACCCTCCACCCCAACCCTCACCTCTCTGCCCCAACCCTCCCCTCTCGGCCTCACCCCTCATCGCCTCTGCCACACTCCTCTTCTCTCGGCCACCATCCCACGCCGATCCTAGCCTTTCCTCTCGCCCAACCACCGCCTAAACCTTTCTCGCCGCCGACCTGTACTCACGCCCTCCGTCACGGCCGAGCTCTGAACCCATCCTCCCCCTTTCTTCTCCGTCCATGCCACTCATGAGCCATCCCGCACCCATCACCCCGTCCCTCACATCTCCCACTGCCTCCGACCGACGCCACGCCCACCCTGCGGATCCGCGACTCCCACCGCCACCGACCCACACTCTGCCTGTAGATTTAGTTCGACCATCCCGAGATCTGCAACTTCCTCGACGGATACCGTTGTATCCACTGCCGCACCACCCAACACTCGCTTGGCCTTCCTCTGCACCCAGACGTCGCCGCACGCTACCACACGTTTTGCCTTCGGGAGATTTCGCCAAAACAGGCGAAAACCTTATCGCTCTCGTAAGAGGAAAGGTACAGGCCGCTGTTGTTCAATTCAGTTTCATTTAATTCCAACAAAAGTCTCCAAAATTTGTTTTAAATTATTTACTAATATAAAATTTTAATATTTTAATAAAAGAAATTTAAATGTCATTTATTCATTAATTAAATATTATAAAATAATATTAAATTTATGTCAAATTTGTTACGTGATTTGATAAATATACAGATTCGTGATTCATTTTCAAATCAGTACCCCAAGTTTGAAATTTTTTTTGCCGGTACCCGAAGTTTAATTAGTTACAGTAAGTATCTAATATGTTAAATATAACAGAATTTGGATGTGAAAAGATCAAAATGCCCCTAATACTTATAATAGTTAATGTTATATTGAAACTTTTGAGAGGAATAACTCTCTCATACGACCTCCGTTTCGGGTTCATAAAATATTAAATCGAAGAGAATCAGAAGATAAACAAATTTGAAAAATAATATTAATAATTAAATTGAAATAATAAATAATATTATTTAATTATTAATTATAAATATTATTTAATTATTAATAGTAATCATTAATATTCTTCAAATTTGTTTATCTTCCGATTTTCTTCAATTTGATATACTATGAGGCCGAAACGGAGGTCGTATGAGAGAGTTATTAGAAAGTTTTAATGTAATATTAATTATTATAAGCATTAGGGACATTTTAGTTTTTTCACATCTCAATTCTGTTAGATTTAACAGATTAAGTACTTATCTGCAACTAATTAAATTTGAGATACCGGCAAAAAACATTTTAAACTTGAGGTACTGATTTGAAAATGAGGCAAAGTTGGAGTACTGATATGAAATTACTCATTTAAGATACCATAAAAAACAATTTAAGTTAGGGATATTAAGGGAAAAGTCATATATTTTATAGGGACTAAAAGATGAATTTGTTTTAGAATTTAATAGTGATAAAATCATGGACAAAAGTTCGAACCAGCTTCACTCACGACTGAAAGTGGTCCAACCAAATATTTACTCCATTAACGTTAAAATATATTAACCACATATCATATAGAAAAAAAAAATATATATATATATATACTAATTTACTACGAAATTCAGTCTAAAATGTACAAGTGCATATCGTTAAGATTTGAAAGAAAAATAAAGAACTCGCACCTTAAATTCATCTTCGTTCTTGTACTCTCTTTAGCTATTAAATTAAATAATATGTACAGAATATAACAATTTGATTAACCAAAATAAAACTAGAATTAAAGTTTTGCTCGAGGACATAAAAATGGATCTGAGTTGTGGTCCCCATAATGGCCAGCTCAGCTCATTAACATGGGCCACGTGGTGTGGCTTTTCCGTACCTACGTGTCATGTGCCCACTTGTCTTCCTATGCACGGTCGTTACTTACATTTTTGTTTCCAACAATTTTATTAAAATCCGTGAAACCCCACTACATTATTTTTATATTAATACGTGTAAGGTTTTTCTCTAAATAAACCTGAATTCTAATCACCATTGCTTAACTTTTTTAAGGGATAAGAACATATAAATATATTTAATAATACCTTTTTAAATTTAATTAAATCAAATTCTTTTTTAATAGATTTCACAACTTTCATTTTATGTTATTCTCAAAGACAGCTTTAGGTAATAACACGCAAAATAACAAAATACTATTTAATATTAAAGTTTTATTTAAGAGCATTTTCGATATTTCACGTTAGATTATTTACGAAAATAACGTCTACGGTATTGAATTAATATGATTTAAAATAAACAATTTAATAAGGTGTAATTTAAATTTTATTTATAATTTTTTATGCTAGGAAAGTCATCGTAACCTTTATGATGCTGCCATTTGAGTTAGGTCTACTCAAAAGCAAACATCAGAGGAGCAAATTGTCGCTCCCGAGATTATGCGCGTCATCACTGTCTGGTTTCAAGTTGCACTGTTCATCATAGAATTCAGTTTGATGTAAAACGTTCATAATACTTCATATATTAAAAAAAATCCAAAAAGCCTATGTTTATCACATAAATAATAAAACAATAATTTCAAAAATAAAATTTAAAAATTATTGTTTCAAAAAAATATTAAAAATAAAAAACCACTTTTAACAACGTTTTTATTTTTAATAGTTTTTTTAAAAAATAATATTCAAATAAATTTTTTATTTTTTATTTCATAAAAAAAATTTAAAAAAAGTTTACAAAATTATTATTTTTTCATTTTCTAAATGCAAGGGTTTTTTAGTCATTTAATATTTCACTTTCAAATTTTATTAAATGACTAAAATACCTTGTATTTAAAAAAAATAATTGTTAACCTATTTTTATGGAATAAATAATAAAAAACTGATTTGAATCTTAGTTTTTTTAAAAAAATATTAAAAATAAAAACGTGGTTAAAAATGGTTTTTTATTTTTAACATTTTTTGGAAAAAAACATTTTTAAAAAAATAATTTTGAAATAAGTGTTTTATTATTTATGTGAAAAATATTTTTTATAACAAGTTCAAAAGATTTTTAATTTTTTATTATTATTTATAATATAGGGGTATTATGTACATTTTACATTAAACTTAACTTTGTGATGAATGGTGCAACTAGATGAAAATATACAGTGATGACGAACAAAAAAAATAGAGGGCAATGATATACAAAAGTTTCATAATAAAAGATAGTAGTGATCGGGAATTTCTCCCATTTATTTGAAATATAAAGTACTTTTAAATATTAAATATTAGGGATTTTAAAAGTTGAAATTAAATGTGCCGTATCCATGTGATTTAACATGCCCCACGTCAAACATAAAAATCAAAGTCTCCTAAATGTTAGTTTGATATCTTGATTTCTAACACATATAAACCACAGATGTATAAGTATTATTTAGAGGGAAGAGTACATATAACTATCACCAATTATACATTTCACTTAACCAAGGTTTTGGTCATTCACTTACACCTAAATTTCAAAATATTTTACGTGTTAAGTTTTAAAATGAAAAGAAGAAAATGTACTTATGTAAAAAAAATTTTGAGGTAAAAAAACCAAAAGACCTTCAGTAATTTTGATTTAAAATCAAGCTGGCCTGACCAGTTCAAATCCAGTCTGATCGATTCAAATTAAAAACTGATTTATTTTTTAAAATAAATAAATAATAAATATTAATTATCCTCTTTACTTTCCCTTGGTTTTCTCTTTGTTGCGTTGCTCGAGGAGCACACTTCTCTGTCCAAGCTTTCTTCGACGATAATCCTTATCTATTGTACGCATTTTGACTTTGGGGAAGATCAAATACAGGTGGAAACAGACTTCTAGAAAGAGAGGACTGCCCCGTCGATGCTTTCTCTCTAGTGAAGGTCCCAAACGGAGCAGTGGGTGGTTTGTCGCATCCTCCTCTCCGGTGGAGAACCCTACCAGAGCCACCTCAAGGTGACGTTGAGTGCTTTGCATTCGTGAAGAAGGGGTTCATTCCACTAGATATGGTTTTCGCTCCACTGGTTCTTCTTCAACAACAAGCTCGATGGTGGCTTTCATGATGAAAAAGTGCATCAGCGAGATCTGGAGGAGAAGTTAGGGTTTGATGACTATGGCACTGTCGTCAGAGCCATTTTCGAAAAGAAATTCAAACGAAGACGACTTGAGGCCACGATCAAGCGTCCCCTCCTCCTCGTCCTCCGGCGTGTGCCACGAGACCATTGATGGAGACCATGTCTCCTCCTTCTATGACAAGTCTTCAAAAATAGAGGTACGACAATTACCAAACACCAAAATTCTCAAGCCAACATCCATTCTTTCATAAGGGTTGAAATTCTGATTCGTAGCCGAGTTAAGAAGTCGAACACAAAGTCGTAACTTTTGTGTCGACAACTTGTCTAAAACGTAAACCGTAGTTTAGAACATAAACAAGCAATAATAACGACACCAGAGATGATTACCCAGTTCGGTGGAACGTCACCTACATCTGGGGGCACTTTGCCAGTGGAAAGGTTTTCACTATATGGTAGTCAATAGTACAACTTCAAGCACCAACTAGCTATCACACAAGCTATTGTCCTAAGCTACTATGGATCTCACCGTGAACAACCTCGACTAGGGTCCTCTCCCCCTGTCTTTGAGATCCTCTCAATTCCACCCTTCGAGCAAGCGCCTATGCTCGGTGTCGTAGTCTTCTTTGACATATTTGTGAATCTTCAATCACGAACACAAGAACCCTAATCAATCAAACACTCAATCTTCGTGAATTGATGTTTAATCGAAGTAAAGCCGTTCTAGCAAACTAGTCAGCCTTTCAACACGCCAATGGTGCACGGTTAAGAGCTTTGAGAAATTTAGCAAATAAGGAACAAGAACGGACGAGCTGCTAATGGGGAAGCACAAGCTTTTTATAGCAGCTCCTCATTCCTAATCTTACTCGGATTAGGAATAGGAAGTCTCAGACTTCCTAAATAAATTAGGCAAGCAGTTTGCCGCCTTTGTTAATGTGTTAATGGCAGCTGGAAGTCGCCTGGCATGTTGACGTCATTCTCTTGCGCTCCAAGTCTTTCAGTTGTTGTGACGTCATTCTTCTTACGTTCCAAGCGACTCTAAATAGGAAAGCTTCAGACCTTTCCTAATCTGGAGCGTAATGAGTCACTCCACATGTCTTGTAACATGTTGCACTGACTTTTTACTTTTGCGCTAAAAAATTATGCCAACACTAAACGTAGCAACAATCTCCCCCTTCGGATATTTTTTAGGCAAACACATTTTTAAGCACATCGTCATCTTGTGGCAGTTACGCACAGCAAGCGATGCGACTTCTGGTGCGGCTTCTGGTTCGACTTCTAGTGCGACGACTTCTGTGCGCAACTTCTGTTTGCGACTCCTGGTGCAACTTTCGTCTTCTCGCAACTTTAGCTTATATCTCCCCCCGTTTGTCTAAAAATATTGCCAAAGGCAATCGTACAACGATATACTTATAATCAACATGGCATAAACCAGCTCAAAACTTGAGCAAATATCCAAAATGTCACAAAGTGCAGAAATTTAACTCGAACAGTCCCCGAGGATTTAAGAAGTTTGTTCGAAACACGTTCTAAAAGCAAGAAATATTTTCTAAAAAGAGGCGGAGTCATCGACATCTTGGTCCGATGCAGTGTCTTCAGCAGGAGCGGTGCGCAGATCACGTAAGAGGGCTTCACAGGCAATCTTTCGGGTTGATAGAGCAGCAATCGTCTTCTCCAAGTCATTGATCATGTCCACCAGTTCTTCCTCCATCCTGGTGCCGAGAGGTCCGGAAGGACGTGAGCTGGAACCAGCTTAAGATGTTTTGACCGAGGGAGGAGCGAGATCTCTCATATGCTTGCCCTCAAAGTTTTTGAGACTTATAGTGAGAGGCAGAGGCTTCTTCCCAGGTATATCAGTATCTCGAACAATGTGAGGACATTGTTGGAGGAGAAGTCCAGTGATCAATGATGGAAAACCAATAGGTAATTTGACAGCACATGACTTGGCATGTTTGACAAGATGCTCAATAACATATGTACCAAAGTCAAGAGGGGATTGAGTACCTATTTGGTAGATGAGCTTTGCTAGCTCTATTTTGATGCTAGACCCGTGAGTGGAGGGTACCCAGTTTGCCAGACCAATTCGGTATAGAATGGAATACTTGGCCGTTAGTTCTGCAGCCGCAATGGTATCCTTGAAGGGTCAAACCTTTTTCCTTCCTCCAGTGATCTCAAAAGCCACTTTGTTCAAGTGAGGGGCGTCTGGAGTGACTTCAGGGGCCGCTCTGCCTAAATAAGCATTGATTGTGGAGGCAGATATCTCAAAGCACTCTCCTCGAAAAAAGACATTCCTATACTCCGCGTCTTCTGGGTCATTAAACTCACTCAAAAGATTGACGATGAACTCATTGACCAGAGCTGGGTAGAACGGTCCGATGTTGATGACCGTGTTGGTTAGGCCTGAGCCACGGAGGAGTTCCACAACTGCGTTCATTCCTTGAGCTTCTGTAGAGAGCTCTCTCTCCGGGTAGATGTTGCGCTGGTACACGTATTGCCACTTGACATCATTATCTACTGAATGAAATGAGACATTGTCTGTTGGGGCTTTTGGGACATTTTTTGGGAGTTTCAGACCTCTCATAGACTTCATGACCCGTGGGGGTAAGGCACGAGTTTCCTCCTCTTCTTCCTCCTCTTCTTCTTCTGGAGCAGGGGTTGTTACTGAAGTGGATGACTTCTTTCTTAACTTCTTTACTTGTTTAGGAGCAGGTGCTCCTCATTTTTCTGTAGCTTTTCGTTTCGGGGTTAGTCTTCTCGGCACTGGTGGTTCTTCTTCTTCATCAATCAGCTTTCTCTTTGGTTGTTTTCTTTTCTTAAGCCCTTTGGGCACAAACACTTTCAGAGGCGTTCTGTCATCTCGTGTAACTTCTTCTTCCATAGTTTTGGTCGTATCTATTTCTTATGTGTTGACAAGATCGGCTAAAGGTTGAGGGAATTCCGGTATGGCTTTTGTATCTTCATTCAGCACTGAACCACTGTCCGGATCGACAAGAGGACTGTCGGCTTTCTGCATGGCTTCGTCGGCCAGAGGTTTCTCTGTTTCAAGCGTTGATTTTGGAAGAATGGATGAATTCTCGCAACTCGAGACATGAATTTCAGGGATAGAGGTCCCTAGACTTTCTTTGATTTGATCCTTTTCTACTGGTTCTACTATCGAAGAGATGGAAGGATTACCTTTCAGAGGCACCTGAGTAGAATGCAAGCCCTCCTCTTCAAAGTTAGCAGCCTCGGGTAAGATGTTGTCCTTCTCAACAGCGGGGACAACCTCCACAGATGCGATAGTCGGAGGCGAAATTGTTGCGCCTTTAGGAACAACCCTCGATTCTTTACTCCATGTTTATTTGTTGAGGATTTTGATGCAGATAACTTTCTAGCGATCATCTTTACCCTCATCTTGGTTCGCAGTTTCTTGGAGGCAGAAGGAACTCGTCCGCTTCTGGTTCCGACCATTGGAGTTGTCTCTGAGGAGAAGAAGGAGCTGCTACAGATGTACAATGATTTTGATTTTATGGTGCCCTAAGCGTTTTGGGAAGATGGAAGGGGTGTGCAGAACTTTTCTGCACGGAAGTCGAAAAGATTGAGTGCTGATTGGTTGATTGTCAGATTATAATCATTCTGTTTTCCCTTTTTGAATTTTAAAAGGAACAGATTTCAACTGGGCTATGACAAAGGAATTGGGCCCGGTTTCATTCAAATGAGCTGAGTACAGCTACTTCCAGCTGCAATATATTCGGACTCAGCAGTAGACAAAGCAATACAATTTTGCTTTTTGCTGAACTAAGACACAAGATTGTTCCCAAGATAAAAACAACCTCCAGAAGTACTTCTTCGATCTGGGGTGCTTCCCGCCCAGTCAGCATCACAGTATCCAACAAGAGTAGGAGAGGTATCAAAAGAGTATAGCAAACCCAATTCAGAGGTTCCCGAGATGTACCTTATTATTCTCTTGGCATGAGTTAAGTGACTAGCTTTTGGATTGGCTTGATACCGAGCACAGACTCCCACAGAGAAAGCAATGTCGGGTCGACTTGCTGTGAGATAGAGAAGACTTCCAATAATGCTACGATAGAGGCTTTGATCAACTGGTTCCCCAAGATCGTCCTTTGTGCATTTGACATGAGTGGCAATGGGAGTTTCTTTGTGCGAAGCCTTTTCCAACCCGAATTTCTTCACAATATTCTTTGCATATTTGCTTTGGGAGATAAATATTCCATCTTTCATCTGCTTGATCTGGAAGCCTAGGAAGTATGTGAGCTCTCCAACCATACTCATCTCAAATTCGGACTGCATATGTTGTATGAAACGTTCCACCATCTTGTCTGACATCCCTCCAAATACGATATCGTCGACATATATTTGGGCAATCATGATGTCACTTCCTTCCTTTTTCACAAAGAGGGTTTTGTCTACTCCCCCTCGAATATAGCCATTCTGTACTAGGAATTGGGTAAGACGTTCATACCATGCTCGTGGTGCTTGTTTGAGGCCATAGAGAGCTTTTTTTAGTTTGTAGACATGATGAGGAGAGTCATGATCTTCAAATCCCATTGGTTGAGCAACATAGACTTCTTCGTTTAAATTTTCATTGAGGAAGGCACTCTTTACATCCATCTGGTAGAGTTTGAAACGCAGATGGCATGCTATGCCAAGAAGAAGTCGGATGGCTTCCGGTCTGGCTACAAGAGCAAAAGTTTCTTCGAAGTCAACTCCTTCTACTTGTGTGTACCCCTGCGCCACCAGTCTTGCATTGTTTCGAGTGATATTCCCTTGCTCGTCATACTTGTTTTTGAATATCCACTTTGTTTCAATGATATCGACATTGTCTGGCTTGGGTACTAGTTCCCAGACTTCATTCCTTGCAAATTGAACCAATTCTTCTTGCGTTGCGCAGACCCAGTACTCATCATTGATGGCTTCTTGTATATTCTTTGGTTCAACTTTTGAGACAAAGCAAATGTTACCTATCATCTCTTTGTAGTTTATAAGTGCTTTCTGTCGAGTCCGCACTCCTTCATTGATGTCTCCTATCACATCCTGGGATGGGTGATTCTTCTGAATTCTTCTTGACGGAGCTCTCTGTTCTATGATGGGGGTGTCTCTTTGTCAGATATGTTTTGGCTTTCGGCTTTTCATTCTTCGTTGTGATCTTTGGTTCTGACTTCTGGCCTGACTTCTCCTGGGAGATTTAGAACTTCCTCGTCATCGTCACTGGGTTGCTCATAACTGTCATCAATCACGACATTGATGGATTCCATGATAGACCGGGTGCGTTTGTTGAATACACGAAAGGGCCGACTGTTTCTGGAATAGCCAAGGAAGATGCCTTCATCGCTTTTAGGATCAAGTTTGCGTCGAGGTTCCCTATCTGCAAGTATGTAGCATATCGATCCAAAGACATGGAAATATTTGACATTAGGCTTCCTCCCCCTCCATATTTCATAAAGAGTGAGCGATGTTCCAGGGCGGAGGGTCACTCTATTATGAATATGACAAGCCGTATTCAGAGCTTCAGCCCAGAAGTGCTGCGGGATGTCTTTGGCTAGCATCATGACTCTGGCCATTTCTTGAAGAGTACGATTTTTCCTTTCCACGATCCCGTTCTGTTGAGGAGTGATGGGGGCAGAGAATTCATGAGCTATTCCTTCTGCATCACAGAAGTTTGCGAAGCTGATGTTTTCAAACTCTTTTCCATGATCACTTCTGAGTCGGACGACTTTGCCAATGGCTTCTCCTTTTTCTCGTTGAACTCTCCGACATAGGGCTTCAAAAACTGAGAAAGTGTCTGACTTTTCTCTAATAAAGTCAATCTAGGTGTACCTTGAGAAGTCGTCGACACATACAAATATGTACTTCTTACCTCATAGACTTTCTACTTGCATATGCCCCATAAGGTCAACATGTAGAAGTTCTAGAACACGAGAAGTAGTAAGATGTTGTACCTCCCTGTGTGACGTCTTAACTTGTTTGCCAATCTGGCATTCTCCACAAAAATTTTCCTTCAACAATCTTGAGGTTGGGAACTCCAATAATCGCCTTTTCAGAGAGAATCTTCTACATGCTCCTCAAATTGATGTGACCAAGTTTTTTATGCCAAAGCCTCGTCTCTTGCGCTTTAGATAAAAAGCACTTGGTTGGCAAGGTTGTGACTGTTGAAGACCATAGATAACAGTTGTCAAGAGACCTGTGACCTGTCATGACTTCCTTCTGGTGTTCGTCTTTGACAGTGCACTTGTCACGAGTGAAGTTGACATCTAGATTCAGATCGCATATTTAACTGATGTTGATGAGGTTGGTTGTAAGACCTTCTTCCAGTAGAGCCCCCTTCAAGCATGGTGAGTTAGGAAGGTTGAGCTTTTCTTTTCCAAGTACTCTAGCTTTTACCCCATCACCAAAAGTGACATAGCTATTAGTGCAATGTATTAAGGTGACCAAGAATGAGCTATTACCAGTCATATGTCGAGAAGATCCACTATCAAAGTACCAATCATTGCTAGTTGAGGCTTTTAGAGCGGTGTAAGCGATATTTGCTCGATAGTTTACCTTCTTGACTCACCATTCCTTACGTGGTTGGGCTTTCTTGATAGTGGTCCTTTGTTTGACGAAGTTCCTTCCATATAGGTAATAGCAAAAAGGTCGAATGTGACCTCTTCGTCCACAGTGGTGACATACCCAGTTATGTCTCTTGTTCTTTGTCCCCGGAGCGACCAGGGTATGCGGCTTTATGATCGTTTGATCAGGCGTGAAGGTCGGAGACATCTGACGGGACTTGTGGGTGACAACCTTCTGAGGAACGAAGACGGTATGTGATGATGATGCTTCTTTCGAATATCAAAGGCCTTCCATATTTTTAGCTGGTTTCCTGATCGAGAGAATTTGATCTAGAGTGTTAGTGCTTGGATTCATCATCTTTACAGACTTGGTGACTTGGTCTAACTCGCTTTTTAATCGAGCCACTTCCTTTTTTAGATCAACAGTAGTTTCAAGAAGTCGTGACTTGTCTTCATTAAGGGAAAGAATGAGAGCATTCTGTTTTTCGATTACCTGAGAGTCTTCAAGCCACTTGACATACCATTCGTTGTATGCGTTGTTGAGAGTCTCATCGGATAACTCATCATTAGAGTCATACTTCTTTGAAATCTCAGATGGTTGATCTGTTGTTGTAACAGTAAAGGCAACATAGTTACTTGTATGTTCAGAGTCACTGTCTTCTTCTTCTTCATCGTCAGATAGAGAGGCATTGAATCCCTTCTTCTGTTTCTTTAAGAAGTTAGGACATTCTTTCTGCATGTGACCATACCCCTTATATTCAAAGCACTGAACTCCTTTTTTTCTTTTCCTGATTGGTCACCACGTCTACAATCGTTATTAGTGCTCTCGAACTTCTGGAACTTGTGATGAGGCTTGTCTCTGACTTCTCGGGTGACATTCTTTCCTGTCATCTGGTTAAATCTCTTCATGAATTTATTGTAGTTTTTGGCCAGCATAGCGATAGTCTCATCAATTTCACTATCCGAATCAGAGTGAGCCAATTTTTTCTGCTTTTGGGTAGAACTTTTGAATGCTACACCTTTATGCTTTTTCTCGATAACCGGTACGGAGAGCTCGAAGGTCATAAGGGATCCCATGAGCTCATCAAACTTTAGCGTCTTCAAGTCATGAACTTCTTCTATGGTCGTGATCTTCATCTTGAATCTAAGACTTAGGGCTCTCAGCGTTTTTCTAACTAAATCTTCATCGGTCATATGCTTACCGAGTGTATATGATTCATTGGCTAGATCCTTGATACGAACATTAAACTCAGCTATAGTTTCGTCTTCATTCATGGTAAGGGCCTCAAAGTTGGTCGTGAGGTACTGTAACTTTTGCTCTCTGACTTTGGATGTACCCTCATAAGCAACAGCAAGAGTATCCCAAGCAATTTTGGCACTTGTGCATGTGTTGATAAGTCGAAAAACATTCTTGTCTACTCCATTAAATATGGCATTGAGTGCACGAGAATTACCTAGGGCGGCTTCATCTTCTTCCGCGCTCCACTCTTTTTCTGGTTTAATGCTAGTTTGATTTCCTTGAGCATCAACATAGTGAGGTTCCTCCCATTCTTTGATAACAACCTTCCAGGTTTTGCTGTTGAGAGACTTCAAAAAGGCACACATCGTGCTTTCCAGTACCCATAGTTAGTTCTGTCGAGCACCGGTGGTCGATTGACAGATCCTCCTTCCTTTGAGTCTATATTAGCTACTCATAATTTTTGCAGGAAAATCACCTAAGAGATAAGGTGCCTCCTCTGATACCAATTGAAATTCCGATTCATAACCGAGTCAAGAAGTCGAACACAAAATCGTAACTTTTGTGTCAACAACTTGTCTAAAACGTAAACCGTAGTTTAGAACATAAACAAGCAATAATAACGACACCAGAGATGATTACCCAGTTCGGTGCAACGTCACCTACATCTGGGGGCACTTTGTCAGTGGAAAGGTATTCACTATATGGTAGTCAATAGTACAACTTCAAGCACCAATTACCTATCACACAAGCTATTGTCCTAAGCTACTATGGATCTCACCGTGAACAACCTCGACTAGGGTCCTCTCCCCCTGTCTTTGAGATCCTCTCAATTCCACCCTTCGAGCAAGCGCCTATGCTCGGTGTCGTAGTCTTCTTTGACATATTTGTGAATCTTCAATCACGAACACAAGAACCCTAATCGATCAAACACTCAATCTTCGCGAATTGATGTTTAATCGAAGCAAAGCCGTTCTAGCAAACTAGTCAGCCTCTCAACACGCCAATGGTGCACGGTTAAGAGCTCTGAGAAATTTAGCAAATAAGGAACAAGAACGGACGAGCTACTAATGGGGAAGCACACAATTTTTATAGCAGCTCCTCATTCCTAATCTTACTCGGATTAGGAATAGGAAGTCTCAAACTTCCTAAATAAATTAGGCAAGCAGTTTGCCGCCTTTGCTGACGTGTTAATGACAGCTGGAAGTCGTCTGGCCTGTTGACGTCATTCTCTTGCGCTCCAAGTCTTTCAGTTGTTGTGACGTCATTCTTCTTACGTTCCAAGCGACTCTAAATAGGAAAGCTTCAGACATTTCCTAATCTGGAGCGTAATGAGTCGCTCCACATGTCTTGTAACATGTTGCACTGACTTCTTACTTTTGCGCTAAAAAATTATGCCAACACTAAACGTAGCAACAAGGGTGTCCAACAATCAACTCAATTTCTCCAAAACACAAAACAATAAATCCATAAATACAACAAAAACCCCCAAATTGTGTTGAAATTCTGATTCGTAGCATGAACAAGATGTCGAACACAATGTTGTAACGATTGGTTCAACAACTTGTCTGATCACAGATAATGGACGGTAAATAAATAAACAATAAACAGAAGACACGCAATATGTTTACCCAGTTCGGTGACTCTGCACCTACGTCTGGGGGCAGTCTGCTAATGAAAAGGTAGTCAATAGTACAACCTCAAGCATCAACTAGCTATCACACAAGCTATTGTCCTAAGCTACTATAGATCTCACCGTGAACAACCTCGACCAGGGACTCCCCCTGTCTTTGAGAAACGTCTCAATTCCACCCTTCGAGCAAGTCTATGCTCGGCGTAGTTGTCTTCGAAAATTTCTTCGTGAAGTCTTCAATCACGAACAAAACCCACAAATCACAAACACTCAAACCCTCACGTTTTGATATATGTGATCGACACTGTTCTTCTAAAGATCCAGTCTCTCAATCCGCCAGCCTTGCACGGTTAAGAGCTCTGTTAAGCATAGAGAACGTGTGTATTGCTATGGGAGTAACACATGCTTTTATAGCAATTCTACATGCCTATTTGGTCTTCAACTCTGAATAGGCAATACAATTCCAAATAGGAATTTATTTGCCTCCTTGCATTATTGGCAAGTTAACAAGTTGGCGTTGCTTCCTTCATTGGCCTTGCTGACGTGTATTCTTCCAGCTGGACGTTGCCTAAATTCGTCGTGACATAATCCCTTGCGCGCCAAACTTCTGCGAATTAAATAAGAAAGCTTTGATCACTTGCCTAATCATGCGCGGATCATGTTACGCCAAATGTGTTGCAACATGTTGTCTGGCATCTTTACCTTGCGCTAAAAAATATGCCAACACTAAATGTAGTAACAGGTGTTTTAGAAATCATCTTAGATTGGCAAAAAAAAATCCAAAACCTCCGCCCATATCTTCCAAAGAAAAGGTATGTCACCAAAAATCTGGAGCGAGACAACAAAAATATATGGTTTGATGGCAACCCGTGCCACCGACAATTTGAAAATTCTTGTCAGTTTCCCTGAAGCGACAGGTTGAAGAACCTCTCGTTTTTTTAAAATTATTTTATATATTAGACACATTTTCCCATCTAATTATAAGTTGAAATTAATGTTAAAAGGGGGTAAAAGCATAAATTTTAATACCAAAATTTTAGTAATTATTATGTTAATTTGAACCGCTCATACTAATTTGATTTCAAATAGAACTACTGAGTGTATTTTGGTCTATTTACCTCAAAAAAATAGATTTAACACCGTTTAGGAACTTGAGACGAAAACAAAGTTCAGTCTCTGCAGGAGAGCAAACTTTACTTAGTACACTTATGTGATATTGGATTGTAGATCAGTGCGTGTTTATGATGATGCCCTTAAATATAATATAATGTGATATCAGGTTGTAGTCTAGAATAAATATATAAAATAATATGGCAAATGATAAGGAATCCTTATATGTAACTAAGATAACGAATGAGAAATTATAAAAAAATGTTGTAAATGAACACACTAGAGTGACAACTAAGGATTAGAAATTTGGATTCGAAACCGATTTCGAATTGAGAATCGTTATGATAAAAAAAATTGAGAACCATAAATAATGGTTCAGTTTTGATCATGGTTTTTAGAGAATTGTTCAATTCAGTTTCAACAATGTAAAACCGAAGTTAAACGATTCATAATTGAACTAGAATGTCTAATTTATCTTTTAGTTTTATTTTGTTTGCAACCTTTACATATTTATTGGGTTGTATTAGTTAAATCATAACACTCATTTTTCGTTAGTATTTTTAATTCCAAATTAAATACTTTTATTCATAAATTAAGCTTAATTTCGTCTAATTCGACTCATAAATCAAGCTTGTATTTAATATTGAAAACTAATCGGTTCTAGCCGAGTGTAACTGAATAACCTAATGGGAGAATTTGAGGTAGAACTAAATCGTTTTTCACAAACCGTTTCAAATTTAGTTTTCATAAATTGAAAAATGAGAAATTCAATTTGATTAAGTTAAATTCTGACCGGTCCGGTCCGATTTTGTATTACTAGGTGAGGGCGCCCCCCCCAGTGGTACTAGATGCTATAAAAAAAGTGTGCACGTGGACAAGCGTGACTTCAATTCCCTTACAGAAAATCTATATTCTAAAGCAAAATTGAAAATGTCCTAAGTAAAATGGAAAATTGGAATTTTGAAGCGTGAGAGAACCATTCCTCTTAAAGCAATCAATAATTGGCATATAGAAGTTATTATATAATGGCGAGCGCACGGATGGGAATATTTTGTTTTGCATTTAATTAACAAAAGTATAACCTATTAGAAGAAAGTGGATTCCAAATCATATTCTTAATTATTTATAATAATAATAATTAATTTTACGTCCCACCCAATAATTCCCCTACTAATATGTCACCAATAATTCTCCTACTAAACTTATATGAATATTTAATTACAAAAGAATAATTATTATAGGTGTCTGTTAATTATCACTCTTACAATTTGATACTATAATCTCTTTAATTTTTAAATATCGCGTAAAATCATTATGTGAGAATTACACATCAAAAATATGTGAATATATTCACCAACTTATATAACAATATGTGACATCCATATGCTATTAGGTGTAAAAACTTGTGAATCATGTTATCTGTTTTGGGTCTAAAAACGTATAGATCAGAAGGCGTCCATTCTGTACTTGCACCCCACTCATTTGTTTTTATATGCACTTCTACCCGAATTACACGTGAGGACTTTAGATACATTATGACTTACTAAGTGTATGGGAAATGAATCAATGTAAGGTTCTTAGATCAATTTGGACATTTTAGATAGATGAATGCTCTTTTTGAGGGAACAATCGGAAAAGGAAGGGGGGATAGTATGTCTGAAGAACCATATTTGACGAGACATTTGAGATACAACACAAGGATTTGGTTCCTACTTTGAGTCATTTCTAGCATTAATTATGCAACCCTTTTGACCATATACATCACTTGTATACGCAAAATTAATAAATTGTCTTTTTGGACTTCTTCTATACAGTGTTGTGCATTGTTTGATTCTAAAAGATAACGAGGGTTTTTTATTACAAAGTATTGATTCCTAATATCCAATCATATCCATGTAACATGGTAGTTGCTAATTATAAATTTCATGAAATGATCCCTTGTATTATTTCAATATGAGTTCTTTTAAATAAACATTATTCCTGTATGAGTTAAATCTAGTTATACTCGTCAATCGTTAAATATTTAAAAATAGGGATAATTATATTTTGTTACATATAACTATAGTGAAATGACACTTTCATACCCTAATTATTTTTCTCTTTTTTTTAGTACCTTAACAATTTTTTTGTGACAACCTACCTCTAAGAGGCCTAATATACCTAAAATATCACTGGTCGGGTAAATGAATCTGATTTGAATCGGTCCAATTTGAACCAGTTAGATTTCACTATTAGTTTAATTCTATTTTTTTTTTCAATTGAACCAGTGGTATTTTAGGTATATTATGCACTTTAGAGGTAGATTGTCACAAAAATCTTTTGTTAGAGTACTAAAAAAGAGAGAAAAATAGTTAAGGTATGAAAGTGTTATTTCACTATAGTTAGGGGTAATAAAATCTCATTATCCCTTAAAAATATTATTAAATCTTAGCAATAATTTCTTTGAGGTAAAAATATATTATTGGTTCTTCTACATTCGCATATCTCACGTTCCGTTCTGTGCTTTCTGTTAAATATATTTACCAACTTTCAATAATGCAACAGATCCTTCAATTTTGATTTTTGCATTGATAGACAATTGCTATCATCCAAAGATTAAACGGTGCACTGTATTAAATGTAATATTGTAAAAGAATATGTTTTATTATTTCTTCTTGTTGCTTTGTGTACAAATACTTCACTTCTCATTTATACAAAAATTGTGGTAGCACAATATGAAGTAAATAATATATTGATTTACCATGAATGAAAATGGTTGATTAGCAGTTGATTGGGGAGAAGATTGGTGAGCCAAAAAATAGGTAAGAAATCAAGGCTCGTAATCAAGTGAGAATCATCACTTTACATGAGAAAATTAGAATTAATTTTGACCACAGGATGAAAATTTACATGACTTAGATTTTTGCTGACATATTAATGGCAATTGGGCGTAATTATTCTTAAGTTACTATTTATTTTTGTCTTTTAACACAAATATAAGGGTAATTTCGTATTTTTATATTATTACACCATTTAATGATTTTCTTTTATAAATTTTAATATCTAATTTACTTAATTGTGACTTATTTTACTTCTTACTTCCCTTTTAACAATTTCATGATTTCATTATTGAAATTACAAGATTTACACAATTTCACTATTCATTTTCGATTATTTTGTTTTAATTGTATGTTTAATTTGTTTTTAGTATTTCAATATTTTCGATCTCATGTTTTAAGTTGTACGATTTCATGATCTACAAAAAAATTTCATATTCTTACTTTTGCGATTGCATCATTTTTCATGATGCGAATTTCATTTTTCATGAACCTAATTTTCGTTTATTTAATTGCACATTTCATTTTCACACGAGTCCATTTTTTTTAACACGTTTTATTTCCTTAGTTAGCTACTTGTTTTCATCGGAACCCACTTACGTGAAAATGAAACTCGTTTGAAAATTGTTATTGAAAATTAAACACGACTAATAAAAATGAAACACATAATAAACTAATTTCATGGGTACTAACATTTTTCATAAACCTAATTTTCGTTTATTTAATTGTACATTTTATTTTCACACGAGTCTATTTCTTTTAACACGTTTTATTTCTTTAGTTAGCTACTTGTTTTCATCGGAACCCACTTACGTGAAAATGAAACTCGTTTCAAAATTGTTATTGAAAATGAAACACGACTAATGAAAATGAAACATATAATAAACTAATTTCATGGGTTGTAACAAAAACCATGAAAAATAAACTAATTTCATATTTAAAAGAAAGGGACAATGACAGTAATGAGTCTAAATTTCTAAAACAAAAATCAAATACAACAAATTGAAAAAAAAAACAAAGAATAGAGACATGTATTTTTAAATGGGCAATCAAGAAAACATAAACAAATCATCATATGCATATGATTTTGTGAAACTTAGTAGGGTTTCCATTTATTTTCACATGTTAGTTTTACTTTAATACCCTTTCAATCATTTATTTGATTAATTGTTAATGAAATTAGCCTATTTATAAAGACCATTGATTGTATCCATCCTATAGATGGTATAAGTTCTTATATTCTTTTGTAAACTATAGTTTTCACTTGATTTCATCCCAAGAAATCAAATTGATTTTTTAACCATTATGCCTTCAAGTTTGAGCGTAAATATCGGCAACACTCAATTTGTGAATGAGTTCATAGAAACAATCTTTACCGAGACTCTTAGTAAAGATGTCTATAAGTTGTATTTGCTGGAGACTGATAGCGGGTCAACAATCATCCCTTAGAAATGTTGTCAGACAAAATGACAATCAATCTCGATCTGCTTTTGTGCACTCGGGAAATATTGGATTAATGTAGAAGGCTTCTTGATTGTCACAAAACAGTGGGATTGTGACATTTTGAGGCCCTTGAATAATGTGTAACGATTGACGGAGACAAACGACCTCGCGACTAGCGGTTGTCATTACACGATATTCTACTTTGGCTGAAGAGCAAGATGCGGCCGACTGTTTCTTGGATCGACAAGAGGTTGGTGAAGAGTTGAGGAACAAGATGTTTCTTATGGTGGATCTCCATGATTCTGGACACTCATCCCAATTTGCATCACTATATGCTTGGAGGTCGAGAAAATTGAGAGATGAGGGAAGTATGACATGACCTGAATTGCTCTTAAGGTAGCGGAGCACATAAAATGATGCTCCTAATGAGATTGTGTGAATTGACTTAAGATGTGTACAACATAACTAATGTCTGGTCGAGTGATGGTGAGATATAATAATCTTTCTACGAGTCGTCGATACAATTCGACATCTATGTAAGGTGTTCGTTCTTTGGCA
This sequence comes from Geranium rotundifolium, assembly GCA_963920655.1. Classification (NCBI taxonomy): domain Eukaryota; kingdom Viridiplantae; phylum Streptophyta; class Magnoliopsida; order Geraniales; family Geraniaceae; genus Geranium; species Geranium rotundifolium. Next base: position 10,225,906 of record OY987323.1, read on the forward strand.
GAGAGTCGTTGTTGGTAGAGGAAGGGATTTCTTACAACCTGACTGACCACTACCTGCCAAAATGTTAAGGGTATATTTTTCTGTGTGAGGGCAATGCCTGTAGAAGATCAGGCGACCTTATGGTAGAGAAAGTACTTGAGGTTTCTTAAGTTCTTGATATTGAATTATTGGACGATGTGGGATTTGAGTTGTTGGATGATGAGGGGGTTGGTCCCAGTAACAATCACATCGTCCACGTATATAAGTAAAACAACGAATGATTTAGGGGTGGTCATCGTGAACAATAAGTGATCCACTGATAATGTCTTATATCCAAGTGTCATAATAGACTCAGTGAATTTGTTTTACTAATTTTGCGAGCCTTACTCAAGTCGTATAAAGACTTGTGTAATCGAAAAACATGATTCTCCCCATGTTTAGAGAAATTATATGTTCAATGCTCCCATCAGAGCGATATTTCACTTTACAAACCCATAACACGCCTCCTAATGCATCATCAACGCCGAGAAACTACAGACTCATGAAACAAAATGCCCGAAAGTCGAAACTACACTCGATCTCCTCCGAATAGACCGCCCAGAAATGAAAGAAGAGACGCCAACACTTGATCTCCTCTGACCAGAGCGACATGAAGTAACGCCGAATGCAGTCAAGATTTCTCGGTCAGAAAGAGCGCCCAAAACGGACCTAAAATGCACGTTAATCACCAACCTAAGGAGAGAGAAGTTCTATTTTATGTTTTCATTAATTTAGGTTCAATTTCTGGATAATGTCTTTTTGAATTCTTGAATTTCTGGATAATTACTTCAATCAAGAAATAAATTTTAAATTTTAAATGCATAATTAAAATCACAGAATATAAAGAAATTGGGCAAAATTGTAATAGATGACTATCACTTTCAAAATTCGATATATACTCAGAGATATTTTAAACATTTTACACTTAGATAAACTTTCTGTCCAAAACTTAACAGTGTTAAAATAACGGTTAACAAACTTCGACATTAGGTGAGTTATGTGTTACTTTTTCAACAAAATATTTTAAAAACTCTCTTTATATTATTTCGGTTTAGCAAAAAGTCTTTGTCCGCTGTTTTTGTTGCAAAAACTCTCCGTCCACCTTTTATTTTTTTTATACCGTTAGTGTAATCCCGTTAAAATAGATGAAAATCTTGAAATATTTTCATAATCTCGAAAATATCCTCACAACTTACTATATAAAAATGAAAAAACTTCCTATATATTATTGCACTTTTGCGGAGAGTCTCGGTATACAGTGCATTTTTTTCACAATCAGAATTAGGGATGTTCATTTTCACCCGAGACCCGACAAAACCGATTGAGAGAATGGGTAGGATCAATCCAACCCGACACCAGATGGGTCGAGCCTCATGTCACATTTACAAAACTATCGAATAAACTGACAACCCGACACCCCAAGTAACAAAACATGCCAGCAATATTTATCCCTCTTAGACCAACACTAGCCCAGCCACAGAGAGGCCCAAATCGGTTTGTGCCTCAATGTCGATAAATAAGGTTTATAAAAAAGTGTACTTCTTCATCCTTTTCCGATGTGGGACTGATAGCATGCATGTTAGAGAGGAAGAGTGATCAAGCGACGTGGCACTCCCTACACCCTCGATCTCGATCGGTTGTTTTCATCCCAACCATCCATTTACCTTCGATGTGGCACTCACTCTCACCACCAACTCTTTATTGATTGACCTAACCTCTCTCCTCACATTGAATATGATTCGGTCCTCCCCTCTCCCTCACCATCTCTTTCGACTTTTCTTTTTGAAACCCTAACATCCCTTAGTCCTCTCCTTTCTCGTCGCCTTAAACTGACATCGATCACTCAAGTCTAAAGTGATATGTCTCCTCCATTTCACAACGAATCGATTGAAGGAGTTACCGTTGTGAATCGACTCGTTGGTGAGTATCATCTCTACCACTATAAATCAAACAATGGTAGAGAGGAGACTCATCAACGGCTCAAATCTCTAGTGGAGCTGGAGATTGAACCTTCACAGTTCATACAACGTCAGCGACACATCTGCAACTCAAGTAAATGTAATTTTATGTTTTAGGGCTCTTTTTTCTTCTTCTCCCATTTTCAGTTTTAGGGTTTAGGGTTCGAGACTCGAGAGAACGTCAATTTTGATTTCTATTTCAGGTTTCAATTTGGGTTTTAATTTGGGGGTCAGGGTTTTCAGTTGGGGATTTGTGATTCAATTTGGGTATTTGATTTTTATATAGTACATATTGTGAATTTCAATTTCAATTTCAATTGAGGGTTTAGGGTTCTGATTTGATTTGAGGTTTTAGGGTGTCAAATAAATTTTCAATTTGGGGATTAGGGTTCGTAATTGGGAATTAGGGTTCTGATTTAATTTGGGGCATTTGAATTTAAATATAAGTTTTCAATTTGGGGATTAGGGTTTATAATTGGGAATTAGGGTTCTGATTTAATTTGGGACTTGAGAGCTTGGGGATTTAATTTGGGTGATTTAATTTAAGGCTGTAGGGTTAGGGTTCAAAATTAGGGATTGGGGTTTCAAATTGGGGGTTAATTTTAGGGTTTCGATTCTAATTAACGAATTAAGAATTAATTTTGGGGTTTCAATTATCGCGGCCCATTGGGTGTCTTGGGTTCTACCCCACTCACCCGATACTCAACAAGGCCCAACCTGACTTACCTGACATCAACTTGGGTAGGGTAGTAGGTATGGTTTTATGAACCCGACAAAGTTGAGTCGGGCAAAAAACCAGTCGAGTTTACCCAATCTGACCCGATGAATGGCCCTAATCATAATTATAAAAACAATATACATATACAATGAAAATATGAATTATCTTATATAAAAATAAATATTTAAAATATAAATATTTTAATTGTTTTTACATTTATATACTTAAAAGTTAAAACTATAAATATATCAATAAAAGTACATCATAAATCCAAAAAAAGAAGCAAAACCCGCCTATGTTATTTTTATTATTTTAATACAAGATTAATTCATATTTTTAATGTACATGTATATTAGTTTTAATTTTATAATTATGCAAAATAAATATTGTATACAGAGACTTTATGCAAAAGTGCAATAATCTATGAAAAGTTTTTTGTAATTTTATATACTATATGGTGAGGGTATTTTTAAAATTATGAAAATATTAAAATTTCTGTCTATTTTAAAGTAATTACACTACGATGCAAAAAAATTACAATGTGGACGTAGAGATTTTGCAATTTTTCTTTTTATTTTTCAAAATAGGTATAGTAAATTGTTAAAGTGATCAAAGTAGGTATAGTAAATTGTAATTATCTTTATAATTATATCAAATCAATCAACTAATATATACGGAATCGTTTTATTTTTAAAATATCATAAATTTTATATGTGATAATTACATATATTTTTAGAGATTTGTACTGGAGTTTGAGGTAGATATGACTGTAAGTTTTCACTAATATCAGAGTTTTTTGTATTTTGAGCTAGAGTTACTTTTTAGGGGAAATTGTTGACCACTATTTGTACTGTGCAACTTTTGCATGTCAATACCCCTACTTTTTTTAGTTGCATGTCATCACTGTAAGATTTTATTTAGTTGCACTGTCCATCACAGAGTTAAGTTTGATGTAAAATATTCATAATACCACTATGTTAAAAAAATATATATTTTGAACCTTTTTTTTTTGAAAAATATTTTTATCACATAAATTGTAAAACACTGATTTCAAAATTATTTTTTTCAAAAAATATTAAAAATAAAAAACCACTTTTAACAACGTTTTTTTATTTTTATTTTTTAAAAATTATTATTTGTAAAAAAATATTCAAATCATATTTTTATTATTTATTCCATAAAAAAATTTTAAAAAAAGTTAAACAAATGATTTTTTTTCTTTTTTTTCATTTCCTAAATACAAGGGTATTTTAGTCATTTTAAATATTTCACTTTCAAATTTTATTAAATGAATAAAATACCCTTGTATTTAAAAATGAAAAACAATCATTTGTTTAACTTTTTATATATTTTTTATGGAATAAATAGTATAAAACTATTTTGAATATTATTTTTTTAAATACATATTAAAAATGAAAAACATTGTTAAAAGTGGTTTTTTATTTTTAATATTTTTTTTGAAAAAACCTTTTTTTAAATAATTTTGAAATCAGTTTTTTATTATTTATGTGATAAAAATATTTTTTTATAAAAAGTTTACAAGATATTTCATTTTAATTTTTGAAAGTTTTTTAATATAAGGGTATTATAGACATTTTACATCAAACTTAATTTTGTGATGGACGGTGCAACTAAATAAAAATTTACAGTAGTGACGTGCAACTAAAAGAAGTAGAGGATTAGTAACATGCAAAATTTGCGTGGTAAAAGAATGTGATCATCAATTTTCCCTTTCGTTTGAGATTACAGCATTCAAATGTGACTGCAATTGTGGGTGACAAAACATGGAGCATGAACAAAAGGACAGACCAATAACAATAACACCAGTGACTATATAATTATGTTTGTGGTGAAGATACCCCGTAATCACAGATTAAAATATATTTTTTTATATACTACAAACTAAATCGTAGATTTGTGGTTAATGGGTATAATTTAAAGTTTTAACAAATGACTCTTGCAACCTTTCAAGGGTTCAAATGTGTATTTAAATAGAAAAAAAGTTGTATTAACCCAATGGAATAACATAATCTATCCAATCTAATGATTCCCTTAAGATTGGAGATTATATCCTTCAAATTAGCCCAAAATCAAGATACTAATTGGTCTCATATTGATGGCTTGGCCTAATCCAAGTGGTTTCTTTTCATTCCATTTTTTTTATAAAGAATACTCCAAACTTTGGTATCATGAAAGAATCTCCCTACTTGTTCCCATTACTTTGGGTTCTTGAAATGTTTAAAATATAAAATAAAATCACCAGTCTTAGAGTCATGTTAAAAGTTAAAGGGGTGAGTGACCATCCAAGCTAGAGAGGGAAAGCTAATAAAGAGTCCTACTTGAAGATAGTGTGCCCTACTTTTTGGGATAGTAAATTGGAAGAGAGACTATTGGTGGGACTATTGATTTTGAATGCACACCCCATGTGGAGACCAATTCAGTCTGTGTTCCTTGCCTTGGCTGCTGGGGACCTTATATTTATAAGGCACCCCTACAATCTTGAGGTTGAGGTAGCTTTGGTCTCTCCATGTATGCCCACTTTGGCATTTATTTAATAGTGGTGGTACTACATTGTTTGAGGTAGGGTACCCTACAAGATAAAAAAGACAATAAAGAAAGAACGTTAAGGATTAGTTTAATCATGTTGTGGGTACCATGAGAATGGCAAAAAGACAATCATGTGAAGACAATCATGGGCCATTCTAATTATATGAGCTTTTAGTGAAGTGGAGTCCCTCTATGCAAGCAAAATTGTCTACTAATGTTTTTTTTAAACAAAGAGGTGCATATGAAAACAAAATTTGAACCTTAAATACCTCTCCATTCTACTCTTTCAAGATCTATAAGATCCCAATGTTTGGACTAAAATACGACAACTGTCGGTCCACTATAAACTTGATATCTATAAGTTTACACAAATAAAATTTTGAGGATTTTTCTTTAAAAATGATTTACATTTAAGAGTATAATTCAAATATATAATTAGGATAATTTCATGTGACTACAGTTAACTTTACACCAAAATTATGTTGCTACGGTAAACTTTCAATTTGATCAAGTTGCCACGCTGAATTGTGTTTTTTCATCAATTTACCCGTGATGCTGTTAAAATTAACATAAAGAGATGTCTGAAATCATGTGCAATGCACATGACCACCAAATTTTTAAGAAATGACAAGATTATCCTTCATAAGATTTTTTACAATATGAAAAGATTAAAAAAGAAGAGACAAGTGTGAAAATGTATGGCCATGCATGCCCGTTGTTCTTCCTCTAGTGTGCACTACCCGATCGTTGTCGCCGAGGGTCTCGATTCAAGGACTTGAGCCGCGACGGTGCACCTATTTGACCAAGATCTTCGTCCACAACCCTTACAACACATCCATCCTCATCTGCTAGCTCTCCAACTACCTCCTCCCGGTTCATTAATAATTTTCAATCCAATCCAATTCTAGTATTGTATGTATTTGTATTAATTAATGGATCTGTTATATATAGGGATGGGTTGTTGAGCTTGGGTCGGGACATATGGTCATGTTGGGATATTGACTATGAATTGGAAGTGGGTCTCACCATTGACCTTCCCATCTTTGGGAACATCACTATTCCCATTCCCATCTTTAGCAAGTTCTCCACCCTCTCTGATATCTTCTAATTCTCACAATTATGACCATGTACTCTCGATATTGTCTACAAAATAAATCATCAGAATTTGTGATTAAAAAACATATTTATAGTGAAATTGACTTCCAGTTTCACGCCATCATTTGATGAGAGTTTTGTTGAGAAATTTTAAGGATAAACTAATCATAATTTGGTGAGGGCTTTGCTGAAATTTTTGAGCGATAGAGAAGAGCTCAAAGTAGAGGGTTCAGCTACGACATGATTCAAATGGTTGGGCGTTTGGTTCGTGCATGGTCGACGACCTCAACGATGGGATCTCCCTATTTAGTTAAATTTTTTAAAAACTTGCGTTCGTAGGCTTCTCGGTGACTATCTTGGTCGGGAAAGCAGAGCTTGGGACGATTCATAGCTCTTGCCGGAGATGTCGACTAATACCAATTCAGAACGACATGAACCGATCCATTGACGTCATAATGTATATTTATATTAAGTTTCATTCAAAGGAGTAATTTTCAATTGTTAATGTGGAAGGCTATATTTGTCATTTCACATTACTCTTAACTCTGTTAAGACACTTTCAATGTTAAATTAATTTATCGTAGTAACATAACGTGTATTAAAGTTTATTGTGACAACATGATTTTAGTGTGAATTAAGTTGACCGTGATAACTTAAAATTACCCCTATATAATTAGTTGAAATATATGATACATGATTTTGAATATGCTTAGTCCATTTAGGTTTCATCGTTGTATGTTTATTTATTATAATGGACATTTAATTTATGGGTTGGTTAAAGTTCAAATACTTAAATCTTCAATTCTCTGTAATCTCATAAGCTTACACACAGTGACTTATTTAACATTAAAAACTATAAGAAGATGGAAGTCAATCTCCATGTTTAGGGGAGAGTAAGAAGTCTCGCCAACCCGTCCGCTAATAAACCAATCTAGTGTGATTTAGTTGGGCAACATATAAAAAAAAAACTTAATCTATTAGTTAGAAAAACTTAACCTGCTTTAACCAATCATCAAATTTCCTAAACAAGCATATGAAATTTATGCAATTATTAAAAGTATTATGGTCCCTAATACTTAAATTAAGAGAGAACATTATGTGAGATTGTATGTTTAACTAATCTTGTTTGAGGTGTGAGACATTTATTATCGAACTTTATCAACAATTTCAATTAAAAAAGTTTAACTCAAATTTGTAAATTAAACTAATAAACAACTCGGGCCCTCGTTGACCCAATTTCAATTATTATTACGAGGTCTCCAACCGTAACGAAGGGGTCAGGTTTCATGATATACCCTATAAGTGAATCATGTTGAGGGAGATGTGTAACGAGAGGGTCGGGTTTCATACTATATTAAGTAAACATCGTATTTCTACCAGTTCACACTCTATTTCTACTAGTTCAGACGGTTCGTATTTCTACCCTGGTTCGCACTTGATTTCTCCTCTTTAAACATATATTGTATATTCGACAATATTTATCGTATATTTATGGGTTAAAATTGTTAATCGGTCAAAATCTATTAGTCTTTCTGGGCTCAAAATTGTTTTGGATCATATATGCCCCAAATTTCTAAAGCTCATTGTAGCAGTCCGAGTTAGGCCAACCCGCTCAGGTTCAACCAACCACTAACATGTTAGGAACAACTCTCTCCGTCCCCACGTAACCCTAAACCTCTCGCTTCGAGTTTGGTCTTGTTAGATTATATTAAGTTTTTTATATTTAGTTTCCTATATTTATGTTTCCTTTCTCACATATATTAGGGCTTCCTATTTTATTCCTATTGCCTCTATAAATAAAGGTCTCTTGTAATTCACAATACACACATCAATAATATATCCCTCTCCTTATTTCTATCAATCAAAAAAAAAAAATTTGGTAAACACAATATTGTATTTGATGATTAATACAATGTACAAGACCCTATATTTATAGTATTAGGGTTACAGGAATTAGGAAAGAGACCTATATACAGGTTAGGAAAGAGATATATTTTAACAGGTCTAATGTCCCTGGACCAAACTGTCACATTCATCTAAACTACTGTTTAATGTTACTTAAATCCATTTTTATGTCCAAATCTGTTAAACAAATAATAAACACATGGCTATAAACATGTTGAAGACTTGAGGACCCGTTTGTCACATTAGCTTGAAGAACTCCATGATCATGATCATCATCGTATGCACAAAAGCAAAAGCCAAAACTGAGTCATTTTCATCCTCTCTTACTGTTTTCTTTAGGGGACCATAAAATGAATGGATTCATGTGAAAGAAAATGATAATGAAGTGGTTTGGCAATAACTGTATGTATGTAATGAAGATAATGGTGCTTGTGATTGGTGATTGACAAGCATGTTTAAGATTGGGTGGGACTGGGGGCTATATACACACCACATTTTATGCAATCATCATTCCTCTCCAAAACCCATATACACTATATATATATATATATACACACACACGATGACAAAAATATCCATACATTTAAAAAATAATTTCCTTACAACTAGACTTAGAAGTAACCTTTTACTAATAGTTTTAGATTGTGTTTATATATATTATTATTGGGAGGAGAACAAATGCAAATTTTAAACTAAAATATTTCATATTCTCAACCCAAACTAGATTATAATTATAGTAGGTTTTCCCCAATTATTGCTAATCAAAATAAATAAATAAACTATAAATATCAAATAACAAGCTTCCTAACTTCAATAATTAATTATCATTAAAAGAATTAAATGGCACACTTTGGATGAAAATCACTGTGTGATCTACTTTTGGGGTAGTCAAGGAAAATCATGTAGTTCTTCAAACAAAAATACTGTTTTGTGATCTACAACATGAATTGATATACACTTCGATTGTGGCCACTAAATATAAAGTTTATTTACTTGTAATTTATGATATGTATTAATGTGGTCAATAAAAATGACATATTTTAGTTGAGTTTGAAGTTTTCTATTGACTTATTTTTTAATAAATAAAAACCTTTAGTGTATCAATAGATGAATCATTGAACAATAATAGACATCAATTCTACAGTTGAAAAAGCCTACTTAGCCTAGTTGTCCAAGAAGGCTCACTCTAGCGGATGGCCAGGATTCGATTTGCTTTTTTATGTTGGGTTTGACTTGGTCTGTGAGTTTGGGTGCGTTGACCTTTAAGTTTTATAAGAATAAGTAAAGATTTAAAAAAAATCGGCTCTAATACATAATTTAATCGATTACAAGTACGACCAACATATTAAAGCGCTCCCCTTGCAAGATTATGAGCAACTCTATTTTTAAATCATTTGTCGTCTCAACCAGTGTTATACAAAATGATAGACGCTAGTGATGCAGTGTGGTCGAAGAAGCCGGTATGCAGAATGTAGAACACATGGAGTTATCGCAAAAGTGTCGGATTTCGACAAAAGACTACTGTTTTCTGGGCGTAAACGGTATTCTGAGCAAAACTCATGGCAGGTTATGCCATGAAGTACGATGAATTTCGGTCATCCGAGGTCATCTTAGGGGTCAAAATCGCGTTTTATAAGTTTCTGGCAATTTTTTATAATTTTTAATAGTTGTTTCCTTTATTTTCCTTTTTTCCTTTCTAGCTTTTTTTCCTTTTTTTTCCTTTCTAGGGAATTAGAGATTTCCTTTTTTTCAATTTGTGTTTCATTATTTAAGCACTCTCGTACGGTCTTTGTTAATTAGTTTTGAAGTTTAATAAAAAAATCGAGGTTTCCCTCAAATCTATCACATTCGGTATTCGCAAGAATCAACGTATTTCGATAAAGAGTTCTTTCTAGCCACGTACGCTGCATCAGTTGGTATCAGAGGTTAGTCGACCCTGAGGTATGCCGCCCTGTAGACAACAACGAGCCGCTCCCCAAGGTGCTGATGATGATCAAGCTGAGTTACGACGTGAAAACGCTGAATTTCGACGTGAAAACGACGATTTGTGGCGGCAGGTTGAATTATTGACACGACGAATGGATGAATTGCGTCCTTTCGCCGGTTACCGGAATCGTTCACCCGAACGCCCTAACCAACGGTGGGAACAGGGTTTCAAGGTGGAAATTCCACAATTCAATAGCAATCTTAAACCAGAGGAGTTTATAGATTGGCTATCACCCCCGATTTATGATGATTATGTTGAACCAGATGCAGATGCAGAAGCTGAAATTGTAGAAGCACAATTGAGTCAGCATGAGCAGAATATTCGAGGAAGAGATGCTTTATTAGCAAGTGATGAAACTTTATGTTGCGTCAAATACTTGTTCTTAGCTGATTCATACAACAATGGTTACGAACAGTTTTTGGAGGGCATCGAGAGCTTGTACGATGAAGGCATGACTAAAATTTTTCCAAGAGTAGCCGGAAATTATTGGGAGTCTTACGTGTATATAGTTGCCTTAATCAGCAACGAGAACCTAATACCAGCATCGTGTATCAACGATAGAAGGCTCAAATTCCAAGGTTGGGTAATCGATCAAGGGGCGTGTACTTTGATAAGGAAAGTCCAGAAATTCAACATGAAACCCGGGATTAAGTGTTACACATATACAATCCAACTTGCGAACAAGGTGAGAGTACTTAGTACATCTGAAAATTTGGTAGGAGGTGCTACAAAGATATGGAATCCCGGAGTGATTTTTTTTCTGAGGAGGATGTTGCGGATCCAGATTCGAGGTCGAATCTTCTCCATCCAGGAGAGAATGATGCAGTGTGGTCGAAAAAGCCGGTATGCAGAATGTAGAACACCTGGAGTTATCGCAAAAGTGTCAGATTTCGACAAAGGACTAGTGTTTTCTGGGCGGAAACGGCATTCTGAGCAAAACTCATGGCTATGCCATGAAGTACAATGAATTTCGGTCATCCAAGGTCATCTTAGGGGTCAAAATCGCGTTTTATAAATTTCAGGCAGTTTTTCATAATTTTTAATAGTTGTTTCCTTTATTTTCCTTTTTTCCTTTCTAGCATTTTTTCCTTTTTTTTTCCTTTCTAGGGAATTAGAGTTTTCTTTTTTTTCAATTTGTATTTCATTATTTAAGCACTCTCGTACGGTCTTTGTTAATTAGTTTTGAAGTTTAATAAAAAAATCGAGGTTTCCCTCAAATCTATCACATTCGGTATTCGCAAGAATCAACGAATTTCGATAAAGAGTTCTTCCTAGACACGTACGCTGCATCATTTGTCGTCTCAACCAGTGTTGTACAAAATGATAGACGCTAGTCAGCCGTAGAATACCTTTTAGGAACTAATTAAAAATTAATCAAAATACAAATCAAATTTAAGTATTAATTGAGAATTAATCGGACAAATCAACAATTTTTACAACATTAGTTCAGACCATAATTTATCTCAAATACCTATAGCTTAATAATAATTTCATTGAAAGTTAGACTAGCAGGTTACATACCATGTTTTTTTCATATAAAATAAAGAAGAAGACATTTTGAAACACTTTTGAAGATTTGCTCTTATTCCCTTTCCATTGAAAAGAATATGGTCAAATTTGTTAATAGTTGTCTTAATTATAGGTCAAATTTGTTAATAGTTGTCTTAATTATAGGTCTTCCATGAAATTGATGTTAAACAGTGTTTTAGTGGAAAGCAATTAGGCAGTCTAGCAAAATACATCAGATTGGGTTGGGGGTATACTAAATTCTATAAAAAACATGATTTTAATCAATTAATTTTCTAAACATAGAAATGGTTAGATAAACTTTGGTCAGTGCTTCCATATGGATCTTATTAGCTTGTCTAATTTTCAGCCATTGGTTTCACCCTATAATGCATTTGTAGCAGTGTTCAAAACGACAAAGTAAATGACGTTTCATAATAGTATAATGATGCAGTGGGTCCATTTTTAGGGCATAAATTAACTGATTTTGTATAGTGCTGTTAGATTTGATGGTGTTAATGACATTTTTGTCTTATAATTTATATATTCTGAGGCAAATAATTGAAGCCTTAATCAAGTTGTTTTACTGATAAAAGACCACTTGTCACTTGTTTTATCTGCAAAATTGTGCCACTTGTCACTCTATAAAGGCCTAATCTGATTATTAATGTGCACAATTTAATTACTATTGATTGAACAAAATAAATTATGTTATATGAGGATTTTATTCATGTATATCTTGTTAAAGCCCTTTAAGCGGATGTATCATAATATATGAAAAAGGCCCATAAGGCCCAAATGATTGGAAAATGACCTAAGGTCTAATGCTAATGATGCAACGTATTGATTCATATAATGCACAATCAACATCACACAGCACCCAGTTGAACCTTAAAGAAGCAGGCTAGATTAATCAAAAGCAGTTTTGCAACACAGGATGACCATAAATTGAGCATCAACATTACAAAATTCCCCTCAAACAATTGTTTTACCTCCCGACCGACGAACAAAATAATGCAAATGCATGTAAAATACTATATCAACCAGCAAACAAGTTCATGGTACGACTTCAATTGAACCCAAACTTCAGATCCACTGTTTGCTCACAAGGGACTCGAAATGCAGTGACAACATAATAAAGGAAGACAGACAATAGACAAATTTGGAATATCCATCCATCCACTCAGATGGAGTATGGAAAACAAAACAAGAGCTCCACATTTTCAGCCGTCCAGACTGGTGCATAAGACAGATAACCAAGAAACCAAAACTCCGATTACTGTATAATCCTGAAAAGAATCATATTAAGATGATTAGAATTTTGTTACATTTAATGCAAATGCAAGGACTAAACAGTTCCATGTCAAACAGACACATATAATCAATAAGTAGGTGAAGCCAACATAAGTTTAGATATCCCATGCAATAGTTGGCATCACTTGTAGATTTAATTTAGATGGAGTCTCAAACAGAACAACTATCAGACATAGTTCATACAACAATATCACTTGGACATAAATTAGGCCCCATAATCTCTAAAACAAAACAACTAAGAAGTTTATATGACCACAAGAAAATCCAAAATATTATTCCCGGTAAACTGAAAACAGGGCAACGCGCCCGCAGTTAATCTGCGCTGCATTGCTAAAATTGCAACTAGGGCAAGAAGAGTTGATGCTGTTTGTAGGCCACATTATTCAATAGGAAGACTTTATGAGGGAGAAAACCACTATAGAGTCTACAGCATACATGTTTAAGAAATCATTCCATGAAGAAGATGCATTGTGAACAACTTCTTAGTTGAACAAACAGCAAAAAGCTTTATCAAGCCAGTATGAGTCACCAACAAGTCTCTTTTATTCAAGTAGATCTTAATACCAAGTGGTCAAGTAAGTTTATAAATATGAAAAAAATAGAAACATATAACAAGTACATGCCAAAATTAGAAATAACTCTGTAATTGAGGCCAGCAAACGAAAAGGAAAAAGAAACCCCAAAATACGGAATAACAGATTTACAACAAACAGAGCCAAAGCAAAATAACAAATAAGATGGTATGGAAGAAGACAAAAAGTGGTCAGGTAAGTGCTTCACTATTATAAAAAGAAAAACATTAGAATGATATATTGTGATCAAAGATCTGAAACCGAAACTAAAACAAAATTATAAATATAAAGAGAAGAAATATCCTATGCTTCACAAGTCAATCTTAGAATTTAGTACATCTAGAACACATTTTTCATCTCATTCCATAAATGGGTCTGTAAAAGAAATTAAGACTATTATCAAATGGCAATCACGAAAAATCAAATAAAAGAAAATGCATAACTTGAGATAGGTACTTACTCAAACAATTGTGCAATTGTAAGTGCTGCAAAGCTTAAGTAGTGCTGCCTGATTTGCTGGGCTAAGATATTGGCTAATGATCTGTGGATACCTCCCAGGTGCACGAGCAGAAAGGCTTGCCAATGAAGCTATAAAAAATTCTTTTGGATCCCTTATGTCCTTTAGAGGATCCTCTTCTTTCTTCCCAGCATTATAAAGACGAATAAATGTAGCAGAATACCCCGCATTTTCTGCAATATCTGGCATCTCTGCTTCATCTTCAACTCGATCTTGCTCTGGCTGTGAAAGAAGGGTAACAATGCCATCCAGCATCTTTCCCCATTGTGCAACAGCAGAAGCATCCAGAAGGACAGGAGATTCACAGATAAGTCTGGTTGAAGCAACTGCAGTTAATTTGAGCTCAATAGCTCCAGTAATTTTCACAAGGTTAGGTATCCAAAAAGCATCAACAATTTGAAGAAATATGTTGGCCTGAACAGAATTCATAGTATCCGCAAGATTTGTAGAACCATGCTTGACCAGAAAGAGTGACATAAATATAACAAGACACTTGGCAAACTTCACTGTCCTGTTGTTCTGGAGCCTCCAGAATAGTGACTTCCAAATGTTGGGCATATGTGGTGCAATTACACCATACTCAAGACTCTCGATAACAGTGTTGAGAACATAGAAACCTTGATCATCTGTACTAGGGGATGAGACCAGCTTGTTAAATATCCCGAGCACCTGCTCCAGCTTCCCCTCGCGGTTAATCTCATGAGCTGCTTTCTGAAGGAAGGCTTGAAGCAGACGAACTAGTGCTGGGACATTTGAAGACCTCTTCCATGAGTCGGGTGACAGTAGAAGAACAAAAATCTGCATGTAACTTGGAGGAATTGGTGGCCTGTTCAACTCGACAAGCTGTGCCAGAAGCTGAAAAGCATAAGGTAAGAACTCTGTGACATCATTAGCCAATATGGTCTGTAGGCTTGGAAATAAACTCCCCTCAAATGCTGAAACCAGGGAGGCATCCCTTTCACATGCTCTCCTAACAAGAACAGCTACCGACTCAAAAAGATAGTGATTAAATATTGGATTTCTTGGGTTTTTGCATACTTCACCAAGAATAGAAGTCAATCCAGCAATGCAAGGTCCAGCAACCTCTGGAGAAATCTCTGCTACGCCAAGAACACGCATGATACACTTCATTACATATTGATTTTCCTCAGACTCTGGAAACTTCATAGCATCGAAAAGGTTAGTCATTAGGACTAATAGATAGGGAGCAACATCAGCTGAAGTATATCTTGCTCTTCCAGCTTCATCTTTGACTAACAAAAGTTTCTCAATGCAACTAGCAGCATAAGAATGAACCACATTTGACTCCGCTTTGAGAAACCGAACAACGTCTGGAAACAATTCAAGGGCAGCTGACTTTGATATATGATTCCGAAACATTGTAAAGAATTTTAGTGCACCTGCCTTGAGCATGGGGAAGGAATTCACATCCTGACTCCTAAGCTCAGAAACTATAACTGATCCAAAGAAGGTCTGAACATCAACGAGATCAGTTGAGACAGAATTACCCCCTGCTTTCTTGGTTGCTAGTGAGACAACCAAGTATATTGCACAGTCCTTGTCTTTCCAATTCGCAACTGGGTTTGCAGCAAATGAGGTTAGTAAATTTGTGATCTGTGCAGAAACCACAGAAGTGACCTGCTGCTTATAATTGGCTGCAATGCCCTTAAGAAGTTCACATGCAATCCTTCTCCTGGTATCAAGATCACTTCCCTCCATGTCTCTCCTAATAAACTCAACATAGTTCATCTCAAAAAGCTCTTCGTCTTCATCCCTAAGCCGAACATTTGGGATTACAATACCCTGACAGATTTGGGGTATCAATCCTTCAGCAGCAAACAAAGCATGGTGCACGCTTGTACTCACAGTGGTGAGGAATTTGATTGCCTTGATGGCAAGCTGGTCACGGGTGGAAGACTGAGATACATCTGTCAGTAAACCCCATACAGCAGATGCAAAATCATTCAAATAGCCCTGAAATTCCTCCTCATTCTTCTCCATATAGAGACTTATATTCTCACACACAGCAGCACGAAGCTGGTCAACAAGAGCACGCCCATCCGAGCTACCCTCGAGTGCGGGATAGTTTGTGGTGAGATACTTCCTAAACTCAGACATCCACTCCCTCATATGATCCTCAAAGAACTCGGGAAGTTCCTGAAAATTCAAAGAGTAGAATATCCTACAACACAGCCTCTGAGACTCGAAAAGCGGCTGAAGGGTAGCAGCAGGCTGCCCCGAACCGGCAGCCGAATCGATCAAGGTGGCAGTTTTCATAAAAATCTCCAACAAGGGTGCAGCAAAAGTATCGAGACAGTATTTCAAATCAAGCAGAAGATCATTGGTTTTGTACTGATACCTAAATTTCTTGAAGATGGAGTTGGCAGTGCCAAGAATACCCTTAACAGAGGCATAATCAGAAGCCAGAGAAGCTCTGTGGAGGCTGGAGACGAGCTCGGGCAGCAGGGCGGGCCAGAGCTTGGGGAAGTCGTGCTTGCCGATGACGGAGAGGGCCTCGCTGAGCTGGCTCTGGATGCGGGGAGTGGCGGAGAGCATGAGAGGGACGATGAGGCCCTTGATCTGGTCCTTCTCGGCGTCGAGGATGGGGACGGAGGAGGAGTCGGGGGAGGGGACCCAGCGGGAGCGGAGGTGGTTCTTGAAGTTGACGGAGGCGGCCTGGCGGATCTGGTCGTCGACGGAGGGCTCGGCGACGAGGCGGAGGACGACGAGGCAGTAGTTGGGGCGGTCGGCGGCGTCGGAGAGAGCGGACTCGGCCTGGCGGCGGGGCTCGGGGGCGGGGGAGAGGGTTTGGAAGAACCACTGGGAGAGGGATTGTAGGGTTTCAGGGTTCCACTCCATTCTAGGGTTTATGGGTGATTGATGTCAGAATTAAATGATGATATGGAAGACGAGTGAGTGAAATGAAGAGGGGGAAGAGAGGTTTTTCAAGATTGATTTTCAAAGGGTTATGTTCTGGCCAAAGGGGGATGTTGTGTTGCTGCTTTTATACAATACAATACAAATACAATAGTTTCCGTCGCTCTATGTCTATGTTCAACCCTTGTGTTGTTGGAAATTCTAAAATAATTGCACAAATTAACCATCAATGCATATATATTAGGGATAATTATAGATCAATTTTGGCCCTTTTCAAATTCAATATCCTGATTTTTAAGTACTTTTTTTATAGATACTTCGATTTTTTTGTTACAATTAAGTTAAAGAAAATTAAATACAACACAATTACTTTTTAAATGTCTACATTATTATTGTTTTAATGTTTAATTTTTTGATAAATAACAAATTACAATTTTAACCTATAATAAATAAAAATTTACTTTCTAATTCGGAGGTATATTTTTCTTTTTCAATATAAAAATTAAAATTAAAAATCTCTTTTTTCAACATCTCGTTAACTCACTTCATCTTCTCCGCCGGTGGTCAGTTTATGCTCCAGCTTCAGTTATTAGTTTTTCTTTTCGAACTGAGCATGAGACTGTTTTTGTTGTTGTTGATGACTTGCACTCACATAGTGTTGATTTTAAATAGAAATTGTTCACGCCCCTTATTCACATGATGTTAATGAATTGTGACTGTGACGAATTATTCCCTCTAGTTTTAGGTCTGAGTTCTGTTTTTTGTTAAGTTAGTTCTATTTCTATTTGACTTTAGTGATTACAAATATTGTTCTCTACGAATATGTGTTACTAGTTCTTGATGAACTTATCGTACTAATTCTAATTGCAGTAATTGAACAAATCAATCGTAGATTTATCACATACAGGCAGATAGAAGACCCAATCCTTATGCTATTCCAGCCAAAGAGTTGTCACCATATTTGCCGACGTTCCTACACTTCAGATTAAAAAACTATGAGGAAGAAGTTGTGGTAACTTCAAATTCTTGTTAAACTTATACAAATCTCAATCTGGATACTCCCAAATCATAATTTAACTAAAGCATCTAAAAACCTCATATTTTACTCACAGTAGCCAGATTGACATAAATTATAATAATATTTTATTCCTATTCTAAAACAAAATTTTGTGCATACAAAAGTTGAAATCTCGGTTTTCAAAGTTTTATGGTAAACAATTAATATTGATTTTGTTTTTGAATTACATCATATCTTAACCACTAAATTAATCAACCTTTGATTTAAATATTTGTACTTTAATAATTAATCTATTTCTTAATCAATAAATATGAATTAACAATGCTCAATGATTTTTTCCCATACATATTATTTTCAAAATATTATTTATTATTATATAATATTTTTTGGTAGATTAAGTAATCTGATTTAATATTTTTATGAAAACGATATCTTAAAATAAATTAATGAAATATAAAATATATCAAGTTAAACATATTATTTATTATGATAGTTTATTAGAGAGAACAATTATAAAAATAAATAATAATAACAATAATAATAATAATAATAATAATATTATTATTATTATTATTATTATTATTATTATCAGGGAAAACTTCACTTGGCTACCGTTACAATAAATTGTTTTGCACATGAATACACCTAAATATATTTTTTTACTTATGAATACCAAACTTCAGCATAATTGTCACGGTTACTCATTCCGTCAAGTTCCATTAGTTTTTTATTTTGTCAAAAGCCTAAAATACCTCTCTAAAGGGAAATAAATTTTTTAAATAGGTTAAAAAGACTAAAATGTCTTTAAATATCTTTTTAATTTTCAAAGCAAGTCATCGCACCTCTCTCTCTCTAACACCTTACAAATAACAATGGTGTTGCCAACAACACCACCAGATTCTAGGACCAGAGCGACCCTAATCGGACCCAAAAAAGATATAAACCCTTAGCCATTTCTTCCCCTTAATCTTGCCAAAAATATAAAGTTAGGTGTAGTTAGGTACAAAATAACTTATTCTAGGATACCCAAATAAAAGTTTCCCAAAAAATTATATTTGATATTATTTTTATTAACATATTTTTTAAAAATAGAATTGATATGACAATTGTAGACATTTTTAGCAACTTGTGTTGAAGTTGAATGGTAATAAAATCTTAACTTTTCATCATAATCGACTAATTATTTTAGGGTTTTTGGACCCTTTCGTTTGAGTGGCTCTTAGAAAAACCCAATAATAGAGATAGTACATTTTGCAATTCGAAGTATAATAGATTAGATTTGAGGCAAGAAATGACATTCAGCATGATCCGTAAAGCGATCTGGCGGATCTACCTCCGAATGGAGAAGCATTTACGGCGCCGATTATACTCGAGTTATGGAGAATCCATTATTGAATCAATAGTAGTAAAGTAAACTTAAAATTGAAGTTCATAATATTAAAACGTTTAGGCCATAGACTAAAAGGTTCAAACGCTCAAAGACCATATCGACGTAAATACACCAAGTGCTCAATTTCCATATAAGAATTCCCATATGTAACAACATGATTTGCAACGCCGGCTACGGTTGAGTTTTGGAGAAGATTTGTGACGTCAACTCTTGAGATCTCTGGAGAAGACGATGCGACGTCGATAGCGTAGGGTTGTATTCTACTTTTATGTTCTGAATCGGGTAGGTTATTTAATTTATTGTTTATGTCTATGAATTAGTGATGAACCCAAATAAGTGGGGGTAATCGGACTTGGGTTCACTGAATTGGGCTGAGTTAAGCAACCTACTGTAACTTTATTGGGCTTGGGCTCTTCAATAACTAGGCCAACAGTGAGTTTATTCATAGGATTTCTTTTCAAAAAAATGTACATAAACCAATTATTTTGAAAATTATGTTACTGTACAACATATTTATGAAACTAGGTTTGGGGTCCACAGCTTTGACAAGTGTCAGCACCATACAAAAACTTAATTTACTTTTTGACTTTGTACAGTAATGATACAATAAAAATAATTTCTTAAAATAAAATGTTTATACAACTCATTGCATTGAATGAAACCCACATCTTCTCTTAATTAATTAACTAATACGTACTAACTCACCTAAATATAGTATAATTATAATAACAACTTTCTCACGTATCATTTTGAACCTACAATATTAACATCTTTTAAAATAAAAATATCATTAATTATTTATAAAATAGTTCGTTTGTTGGTATTGATATTTCTAAAACAGAATACTGATCATAAACAAATAAAATTAAACAACAAATAATATGCCTAATTATTTATTACCCGACACATTGATGTTTCGACATAATTTATTAAAAATTCAAGTAGTCCCCAATTAACGTTTCAGATACAAATACGATAAAATAGAATTAAAAATGAAATAACAATGATATACTACCTGTCTAATTTAGTAACATAACCAATTATATATTTATTTTGAAAAAAATTCATATGCATATGAAGTGGTATGTAGGAATGTCAACGTGTTGGTTAACAGGCAGATGTGATCGTACATGTACGCGCTCACTTGAGTGGGCACTATACCAATTCAAATATTCTATTAATATAAATAGGGATGCAAACGAGTCAAGCTTTTAATGAGCAACTCAAGTTCGGCTCGTTAAATATTGGATTTGGGCTCATTAAAATCGAGCTCGAGCCGAATTCGAGCTCAATGTTGGGCTCGTTTAATAAATTATATACCAACAAACATACTATTTTATAAATAATTATATTTTTATTTTGAAAGATGTTAATATTGTGGGTTCAAAATGATACGTTCAAAATAATAACTTTTAAAATATACGTGAGAAAGTTATTATTATAATTATAAAAGAATTAGGTGAGCTAGTAGAAATTAATTAATTGATTAAGAGAGGATTTGTGTTACCTTAAAAAAAAGAGAATTTGTGTTTGATTCCCCAAATGAGCTGTATAAACATTTTTCTCTAAGAAATTATATTTTTTTACTGTAGCTGACACTTGTTATAGCTGTGACCCCAAACCTAGTTTCATAAATATGTTGTACAGTAACATAATTTTCTAAATAATTGGTTTAAGTACATTTTTTTGAAAAAATATCCTTATTCATATGGGTCAGTTTGGTTAGATTAACCGATGGTTCAGAGATACCGAATCATAACCGACTCGACTAGTTCGGTTAACTACTTAAATGGTCTGGTTCGGTTTGTTCAAATCGGTTCAATTTAGATTAAACAACCCTACACCTTGCTAAACATGTTTTTCATTTAGGTACACCTAAAATCACTCCGCTTGCACATGGAGTCGCCATGATTCGTTGAAGAGAGCGGCTACTGCAACAAAGGCGGTGGTGGCATGGAGGAAGACATACCACTTCGACGAGGTGTTATAATTATAATTTCAAAACTTATTTTAAATTTTGTTTATTTGAAAAATATTAAAATACCTTTATCTTTAAGTAAAGTTTGTTATTGGATGGAGGAAAAAATCGTCATTTCATATAAAATGATTACATGATGTAGAACGGTGATAAAATGTTTAGTTTATGTGACGTATGAAATTAAAAGAAAACTTTAAATATATGGGGATGAACTAGAATACAAACTATTATTTGAATACAAATGTTAGAACACCTAATATCCATTAGATGAGTTAAAATCAATGGTCTAGATTAATGATATTATTTATTAAATGAAACAAATAAAAAGGATATTGTGGTCAATCTATATATATACACCCACCCACTATTAGAAAGCCAACAGAAACCCTACCCCATTTGTGCGCCTCCTTCCCAAATGAATACCGATTCAACGATTGACTGTGGCGACGATTCACGACGATTCGGATGCTTGAGCCGTCGTCGTCTCTCCACGCCTCTTCTCGACGTCCCTCTCCATGACTCGTCTCAACACCCCTCATTGCTTCTACGCCGCCGTCCCTCACCGCCCCCATCCAACACCGGTTCTCGTCACAAAACACCCAGATCTCGACGACCACGCTTCAACGGTGACGATTCATCGGGCATCACCTCGCGACGACGCCTGCTCCGATCTGTTAGCTCTCTAGATTGGCGCGACCAAATATTGATGGAGGCGTTGATGGCGGCGACCCGACCAGATCTCGATAATTGAGGGTAAGTTGTTTGTTTTTCGCGATCGAAACTTGATAACTTTAGTGACGACGGCTTCACCACCAGAGCTCGAAGACGGTGCCGTGAGCTAAGTCAATCGTGGCCAATTCTGTTGATATAGACGGGCTCGATCTTGTGTCCGAGAGGAAGCAGAGCTCGATCCCGTGCAAATGGCGAGTTTGGATATGCTACTGATTATATTTGGTCGCTTGAGATTGGTTAACATTCTACTACATTATATATCGTAATCTACTGTAATAGTTATTTCTTATTTGTTTTTTTATTTAGTTGCAATATATTTGAATTCACATTTGTATTTTTGGTTGAATTGATTGATTTCATGTTAAATTGAAAGTTTATTCGGGTATGAGTCAATGAGAATCTCCATGTGACCATCAGTATATTATGTTATGTATGGATGAACTTGGAGTTGTGATTGTTGCGTTTTGATTGGTGTGTTTTGCGACCATTTCTTCGATTTTGTTGGTTTCACAAGAATTGCTTAAATTTATATCAATGTCATTTGTTCTGTATTGACAATTTGATAATAATAGTTGGTGATGAATTGAATCAATTGAGAAATATTTTTTAGAAGTTTATTTAGCCATGAAACTTGACAATTTTGACGAATTTGATGAAGTAAATCATAAAACCTAATGAATTGAATAATGACACATGACGAATGAGAGAATGAAATTGAATTTGTCAATGACACATGATGAACTTGAACAATAACACGTGACGAATGACATAATAAAACTTGATGACTTAAACAACATGAAACTTGACACATGAAACATGATGATTTAAATAATATGAAACTACCATGATAAACCCACTTAAATGATGAAATCGAATTAATGAATGACGTAATTATTGACTGATTCCATAATTTGAAACTATCATAATTAAATTGATTTAATGAAGAATGAAATTATGGAGTAATTTCATAATTAATTGTAAACGATTCCATTTTTAAAAATATTGAAATTAAGAAATAATAATTAAAGTAGTTAAATGTGTAAAAATACATTTATGTCCTTATATTGGTGTCAAATGACTAAAATAAATTCTCAATTAATTCATAATTACATTAGTATGTCATTGATGAGTCAGCATGAATCTCACCCATTAGTTACAAGATCGGACGGTTAGAAACTGTTCTAAAATTTGTATGCTACTACCTAGGTTATATTCTAGTTCAACCCTAAATATACATAGATGGAAAATAAGTTTGACTATGTGTGATTAATATCAATACATAAATTTTACCAAAAGATTTAATGTTAAACTTAGTTGGGAGAGTGAAAATATCTAATTTTACAATGAATAACTTGTATCTCAAATAATACAACAGGACATCCCTTTTAATAAGTCACATATGACTGGTTTTGGTTTGAATTTCGGCAAATTTACATTTAATCAAACTCACCTTACTACTTTGATGTGTAAAAGAAAACTGAAAATTTCTAACATGACATCTAAAAACAAGTTTTAAATGTTTGCATCATTCATTCAAAGAGTACTAAACATGGCATAGTGATGAATATACACTTTGCTGTAAAAACACATGATGTTCCTTGTGCTTAATTTTGTGAACCCCTAAATTGTGCAAATGTATTTGCCACTCTTAGTATGCTTTGGCCCACACTAGACATTTACATAAATTAGGTACCTTCCCACCTCACCTCTATATATTTGCAAACAATAAATATAGGAGTAAATAAAGTTTCATCTCTTCGAAAAATAAAAATAAAGCCCATATCTACACGCAACGATGAAGAAACCACTAATTACCCAACGTTTAAATTAAATGTTTTGAAAGCATTCAGAAATAAGTGCCTAGAATATCAAACAAATATTTAAAGGTTTAATTATAATTTTATGCTGGAATATAACTTATAATATAAAAAATAACTCAAAAAATTAATATTTGGTATAATTCAATTACAATTTTATACTTGTGTAAAGGTTTGATAATAAAATATAATCATTCTTTTCTATAAGAGAAAATTTCATGCTATTATTTTATATATTAGAAAATAAGTGCAATTGTGCAAACCATGATGAAGGAATCAATTATAAATGAATTGCATTTCATTTGCTATTCCATGCAAATTCGTTCAATTAATACAAATGACACAATCAACAAATCCATAAAAAACCTGTGAAATCAAATTGAAATTTGGGAAATATATAACACATAAAATTAGAGTGTATATAATTTCACAATATACACGTATGTGTATATATATATATATATATATATATATATATATATATATAGGTAGGTACGTACAGTAGACATGATCAGAGACATGCCATGAATTGAGGAGTAGGAGGCTCTCCCTCCGGCGGCCATGCCACGTCGCCGGCGGTCCAGGCGGTGCAAGAAGCAGCAGTGTCGTTCCAGCTATTGGTCATGAGCTCCGGCAGCTCAATCTCGCCCCAAAAGTCGTCAGGTTGGTCGGTGGAGCCCCCCCGGTTGTTGGAGAGGGCGACGGCATTGGCGGCGATGGCGGCGGCGGCCTGGATGTCCCGGGGCGAGCAGGTGTCGGGGCGGGGGAGGGTGTCCAGCTCGGCCGGGAAGTTCAGGTGGGCCTTGCGGCCCTTGAGGCAGAAGGCGGCGACGTCGTAGGCCTTGGCGGCCATCTCCGGGACGGGGAAGGAGCCGAGCCATATGCGCGACTTCTTGCGGGGCTCGCGGATTTCGGACACCCACTTGCCCCACCGCCGCTTCCGCACGCCCCGATACACCGCGTGCCGCGTGCCGCCGCTGCCGCTGGATTTGGCCGTCGGGAGATCGTGATCGTCTTCTGGTGGTTGCTCCATTACCACTTTAATTCAAGACGTTTGGGTAAGGCCTTTTCTATGCATTTATATTTGGATGATATTTTCGCCTTTACCATAATGCCCTTGTCTACGACTGGGTTGACAACTTATTAAATGATAGAAAATATAACCAAACAATTATATTTATCTTAATAAAGTGAAATTGATAAAATGTTCATTATAGACATTTGAATCTCTTGATCGTTTATGTTACAAACGTTTTATTTTTATTCTATTAATTTACATTGAACCAAGAAATTATTTGGTTGAAAAGATATGGTGACTATAAACAGATGGTCACATCTTTTAACAATATCAAGAACATGAGTTCTTGGTTCTTCATCTCTTTTTTTGGTCTCAAGTTTTCTTCATAAGTTGGTGATAGAAAGGCACAAGTTCAAGTTTGCCGAAACTAGAACTTTGGTGTACGGTGCTAGTTAGAAGTCGTTGTATTCTGTGAGGTGTACGCTCGTTGATTCCAACACCCGAGGGAGAGCAAATACACTTTGAGAAAAATGTTCAATACGGCTCGACTATTTCTCGAATTTATATATCCATTGGTTTATGAAGATTCGTGTATTGTTGTATCATTCATAAATTATTCATACTTCTAATTTTATTAATTTATGCAATTTATTAATATTATTGTATAATACCTAACAGATGATTACTCAAATATACGAATTTATAATGTGGTGGATAATTGTGTAAATGAATTGTCTACTTCTACTTCCTATGTGCCCTAATTACAAATGAGTACAGTTATGGTTATCTGCATCCACGTAGTGTTATTAGATGACTTTTATTAATGGAACTCATTTGTACAATGTAATTACAAATGAGTACACTTATGGTTATCTGCATTCAATTAGATGACTTTTATTAATGGAACTTATTTGTTATTCTTGTCTAATCGTGTTATTCATGGTCTGGAATTAACTCAAAAGTGACAACTAAGGTAAGGTTTGGGGTGTTTTACTCTGTGAGGTCGAAACTAATGAAGAGGCTCATCGGGTTGGAATGACGAAAGCATTCAACATCTCCTCTAGGACCGCCTCGGGCGATCTCGATATGCATTGTCGTGGCAGCATTGGCTTTGACGATGTTACGTGCAGAGCTGGATTCAAACCCAGACAAGATCTCGTCTGAGCTGGCGACTGAACCCAATTTCCCGATGAGCTCCCAAATCATGACGTTGGTCATAGAAATTAGTTACACTTGACCACTTCTTCCACTAACTTATTTAATTACCAAAATCACAATAAAAATACAAAGAAATTACAATTTACTAAAATTAGAGTAAAATTACAACTACCGAGCTGATTCCATAGAAAGAGGTCGAGATGATTTAGTGAACAAATGCGTTGTAGAGACTTAAATATGAGAGAAGGAGAAAGGAGAATTAAACGAAAAAAAGTTAATAAAATCATTTACGGTGTTAAATTAAAATAAACTACTAATATAGTTAAAATCTATTTCAGAAGACAAATACGATCAAATTATAATAAGATTAAAAATATGCCAAATAGTTAAACAAGATTATCCCGTAAGTTAGAAGCAGTTTGTCACCATCTATATAACGATACAAACGGTATTAGCGATGGACATGGGTGTTGGGGGAGATTGATTGGTTGGTGACTTTGGCTCTGATTGGTTGGTGTGTGGTGGTTCATGGCCAGTGCATCCAAGGGTCCACCACCAAAGGAGTTATATGCAAAAGTTATGGACGGACGGTTGAGATCTATGCGGTCGCAACTAAAGCTTTCACGAGTACCAAAAACTTTTTTTTTTTTCTACGAAGAAATTTGTTATAAATTAAATTTGAGTGTCCAAATGATTAAATCATAAAATATGTACCGTAAGATTGTAGAACATAATAGATTCTTAGAAGAATATGTGTGGTAGAATATCACTAGCACGTGTCGCACCTTTGTAATTGGCCGTGCTTCGGCATATGCTGACATATCAAAAACAAATATATCTACGACGGTATTTCAAACAAGATCATGCATTTTATTCGGATAATATTTTTCATTTAACAATCAGACGCTGTAATTTAAAATTTACCAACAGTGAATTGGGCTTGGAAAGTGGCGGTTCAATTTAGAAATGAGGGCATATCGCTGTCAACGGCTAAAAATAGCTTTCGACATGAAGACAATTGGGAGGCGTTTCACATGGTAGACGGTGCCACGAGAATCTGAAGACTTTATAAGCTTTTCCCTCTTTTCTTTTGGCTTCTCATTGCGTAAGATATTTTCTCCGCATTTAATGGCTAGTTTTGATTGACATTTGCACAAATATTACGTACGTAGTGTCAACTATTTACTAGGTTATATATCAAAGGTATTAAATAGTTGGCATGTTTAATACAAGACGTTTAGGTCACTTTTCCCGCAATTCTTACCATATAGATATGCTATGGAAAGTCAAATACTTTTATTATCACAGTGTATGCTGACACTAAATAAGATATAATGAAGACAAATTTGCTTACAAATGGTATATTGAGGTACAAATGTGTGAATACATTACTGCCACACGATGTGGAAATCAACGCTTAAGATTGAACCAAATTGATAGTGGTACGAACTGTAGTTTTCATTAATTCTTCTGCCTAATGATACAAGAATATACTTTTTTTTGAAGCAAAACGAATTTTATTAATTAAATAACAACTAATCCGGCATCAAGTCAGATAACTGAAATTACAGATGGTGGGACATACCCCTCACTATAATTTCAGCTACTGTTAGTTAAAACAAATATGACCAATTCGTGAGTCATTTGATTACGAGCAAAATAAAGTATAGAAGTTTCGATAATGGATAGTACGCAACACCTTGATTAGAAGGTTTATGCGTTATTTGACGTTCACAAGAATTTGAATCGGGTTATTTTGCTTGATTCTCGCGACTGAAGATTTACTTTCCACTTTCTCTAATCTTCAAACCCTAGTGATCCCACATATCTACGACTTGTTGGCAAAAATTATTCTCTACTCCATTATTTTGGTTCTCACTCCTTATTGTACAAAGATGATTACAATCCCATTTATATTTGAAATTTGAAAAGAAATAATAGCATAGTAACTTTTGTTTCCAATGGGATGCATCAATAGTTTCAAGGTTACGCTTGTAAGTAGAAGGTTGCGAAGTCGAATCTCATTAAAAACAAGAAAATAAAAAGGTTTTGAGTGGATTAGAAAACCTATTTATCATTATAGATTTCGTATAAACCAATTTATTGATTCATGATCTTATGATTAGATTTATATCATTATATTTATATATAATGATTTGATACAATCAATTAAGAAATTCAGTTTGAATACCGATACATTCTAGATAAGATCAGTGTAAGATTTTTTTTAAGTATTGTCGATAAAAAATTAGGGAAAATGACAGTTTGCTATACCTAATTATAACGAAATGACATTTTCATACCCTAACTAAATTTTTCTCTTTTTAGTACCTAACTATTAGTTTGACCAGTCGAACCGGGTAAACTCTGGTTTGGCCAATCGGACCGGGTCAACTCTAGTTTGATTTTTTGGCAGCTATCATTTCAGGCAAACTCACTAAGACGCCATATAGATTCCAGCGAGGTATAGGTCTGGCGGTGAGGGGCGTGCTCCAAGGAGTTCAACGACGCGGAAGCCTTTTCCAACTCTGACGAGTTTAACGCCAGATCTACGAGCTTGTTTGATGTCAAATCTTTGAGCCTTCTCCGACTCCAGCGTGTTTAACGCCAGATCTACGAGCCTGTTATCTTCGAGCCTTCTCCAACTTCGGCGAGCCCTAACTTGATACCGGGTCCATGAATCACGTTTTAATGTCAGATCTCCGAGCCTTCTCTAACTTCGGCGCCTAGGCGTCGAGTCTCCGAGCGTTATCTATGCCACTAACTCTCGTCATGTTCTTCGAGTCTCCTTCTTCAGAGTTGAAGAAAGACACACCCAGATTTAATTCTAGACCCACAAAACCATCTTCATCTTTCATCAGCGCCGAACCCAAAACGAGTAGCAGCGTTTTCAATAAACACATAAAATCATCAAATCACAATATTTAAACTTACATAACTCGCTCGATGTAGCCGAAATCATGCTCGTGCACCGAAGCAAGATGGTTTTCAACTAAATGAGGAGCGCGAGGAGGCGTCGAGGATGGGGGAATGAGAGGTGGCGGCTGAACGGAGTAGATATGTGCCGAACCAAATCTCGCTTCCGACCGTGCCTCTAACCCCGCTACCGAATCAGAGCTTCTCCACTGAGCCGGAGCTCATCTGCCATCGACGCCCTTCTCCGTCGTTGAGTTCACATTCTCATTTCTTTTATTCTTTTATTGTTCGGGAAAAGATTGATTTGCCATTGTGCAATTAGGGAAAACTTGTGTATAAAAAGGGTAAAATTGTAATATTATGAGTTTGAACCAAATTTAAATTCATTTATGGTTTATTACCGGTCCGCAGTAAACTGAGCAGAATTGAAATAAATACCATGGGTAGTTTAATTATTTTAGGAGTAGATAGTAAATAAAAATAGTTAAAATACTAAAAAGAGAGAAAATTCGTTAAAGTATGAATGTGTCATTTCGGTATAATTAAATGCAACAAAGTGTCATTATCCCAAAAAATTATTACTAACTAAATATCGTAAGTAGTGAAATACATAACATATCATTATGAGAAAACTATAACATTAACTTCAACAATTCTTAATTTCTATCATTAATTAATTAAAGATGATGAGTTATTATATTAATTACTGAAGATATAAATAAATTAATAGTGGTTCAAAGGTGTTAGAGTATAAAATTATGATTGGTCTTTCAACTATTAGCTTTAAGTTTTTAGTTGAGTTATCCTCTAACATGGTATCAGAGCTTGTATCTCGCAGACAGGGGTTCGAATCTTAGGACATGCAAAAATTTATTTATATTAAATTCTATCTTCTATATTTGTCAAAAGGCTTACTCTTATTCTAAATAGGTCTCCATAAATCTCTTCTTCTCAAAAAGCCTCTAACCTTTTATGGGCTCCTCAATCTTCTCTTCTAAAATAAAGTGCATGCCAAAACCTCAAAACATGTTTGTTTGTGAGAGCGCGTGTTAGAGTATAAAACTATAATTGATCTTTCAATTATTAGTTTAAACTTTTAGTTGAGTTGGTTCTCTAACAAAAGGCTCTCTCCGGTTAATATTCAGGAC
Source organism: Geranium rotundifolium (assembly GCA_963920655.1). Lineage (NCBI taxonomy): Eukaryota > Viridiplantae > Streptophyta > Magnoliopsida > Geraniales > Geraniaceae > Geranium > Geranium rotundifolium. The sequence continues at coordinate 10,256,095 of OY987323.1, forward strand.
TATAGGAAGTTATTTTCCACAATATCTTTTAGTTATTTTGTTACCTTAATTATAGGTATATAGCATATTATCAGCAGATATTCTAGGCACTCCAATGGTATATATATATTTGGCGATTGAATGTAACACACACAAAAATATTGATTCACAATATATTTTCTCTCTTGTGATTTTCTTTATGGTATCAGAGGCTACAAAACCCTAAAAATGGTAGACGGAGACAAATCTTCTTCTCCCCATGTTATCAAACCTATTTACGCTCTTTCCACCCAAGATGGACTTGGTACAAAAATTATCCATGTCCAATTCAATGGGTCGAATTATGTTGAATGGTCGAAAGCTTTTCGCAATGCTTTAGGTGCAAAACGCAAGCATGGTTTCATCACTGGTACGGTCCAACCTCCTGCTTTAAATTCGCCCGACTACGATGATTGGTATGCTGCAAATTGTACAATTATTGCTTGGATTTTTAATTCTATTGAACCATCTCTTGGCTCCAAAATCTCGTATAAAGAGACTGTGTTTGAGTTGTGGGAAGATATTAAAAATAGCTTCTCTGTTGGGAACGAAATAAAAATCTACTCGTTATACTCTGAGGTCGCCTCGTGTAAGCAACAACCCGATGAGAAGGTTATGACTTATTTTGGTCGTCTCAAGAAATTGTGGGACGATATTAATGATTATGACCCCCTTGATGTTTGTGATCTCTCCGGTTGCAAGTGTGGTTTACACACCACTTTACCAAAGAAACGTGAGAAGGCTCACATTCGGTCTTTTCTCATGGGTTTAGATCCGTGTTACCAGACGGTACGATCTCATATACTTGCTACTGACCCTCTGCCCTCTTTACAATCTACATACTGCCGCATTGTTCAAGAGGAGGACAGTCGCCTTCAATCCATTGAACCCGCTCCAGCTATAGCATTCGCGGTTCAAGGACACAGGGCTACTAGCTCTTCTTCTCGGCCTGGCAGGAAGTTTTGCTCATTTTGCAAACGTACGAATCATGATGAGGAATATTGTTGGGAGAAGCACGAATATCCTGAAGGTCGTGCTCCCAAGCGTGGTAATCGTCGTGCTGGTACAACCGGACCTGCTGTCCAAACTACTGCTTCACCGAATGCTGCTACTACCTCCACCAGTCATGCTAATGTTGTTTTTGGTGAGACTAAAATTGGAGCTAACTCGGTTCGTTTGAGTGGTAAGCGTCATCTCATATGGCTTATTGACACGGGTGCTTCATTCCATGTCACTGGCAATTTCTTTTTATTTCAATCATATCAGTCTATGACACCTCTCGCCGTTGGTTTTCCTGACGGAACTCGGTTGCACGCCACTCATTTTGGGCGTGTCAAAATCAATGACAAGCTGATCTTGGAGAATGTCTTATATGTGCCGAACTTTACCTGCAATCTTTTATCCGTGTCTCAACTTTTATCCTCTCAAAAATTGACAATTCATTTCACTAACTCAACGTGTGTTATACAGGACCCTACCTCGAAGACGAGGATTGGAGTGGGTGATGTATTGGATGGACTTTATCAAATGCTAATGGAGGATTCGCGGCGTGTTAATGTGATCAAAGGTGGCAGCTTTGACATTTGGCATCAACGTCTCGGACACCCTTCATTGCATGTTATGGCGTATTTACCTCAATTTAAGCAACATAAAGATAATTTCGGGGTTAAAACGTGTGACATTTGTTTTCGTGCTAAGCAAACACGTTCCTCTTTTCCGTTAAGTTTCAATAAAGCTTCTATGTTGTTTGGTTTGATTCATGTCGATGTTTGGGGGCCTTACACACCCAATAGGGCATGTGGCTCAAAGTATTTTCTTTCGATTGTTGACGACTACTCTCGTGCTACTTGGGTACTCTTGATGCGCACCAAGGATCAAGTTTCCAAACTCTTACAGGATTTCATTGTTCTTGTCAAACGGCAATTCAATCATGATGTCAAAATTGTTCGGAGTGATAATGGGACCGAACTGAAACCTCTACTGTCATATTTTCGAAGTGTTGGGATTGTGCACGAAACTTCTATGGTTCGCACTCCACAACAAAATGCTCGGGTTGAACGCAAGCACCGCCACGTTCTTAATACGGCTCGTGCTTTGCGTTTTCAAAGTGGGTTACCAACTGATTTTTGGGGGGAATGCGTTCTTACCGCTGCTCATCTCATCAATCGCACCCCTACACGTATTTTGGATGGCAAAACACCTTATGAACTATTGTATAATACATTACCTGATCTATCTCTCTTAAGGGTGTTTGGTTGCTTGGCCTACTCAAAAAATTTAACTCCGTCTGATAAGTTTGATACTCGAAGTTATCGTTGTGTATTTATTGGTTATCCGTCTGGCAAAAAGGGCTGGACTTTATTTAATATTGACACAGGGACATTTATTCAATCTCGTGATGTCCGTTTTATTGAAACGGAATTCCCCTTTCTTGATTCATCATTTGTTCCAGCTGAAAGTGAGTCCTCTGATTTTGACAATGATGCTTTGGCCTTTGTTCCCGTTGAGGACGTTCATACACCTAAGGAATCAGCTCCTCGGTCAGACTCTGATCCTGCATCAACTGCTTCTGATCCCGCAACTTCTGACATGGGTACAGGTGCTGCTGTCAATTCTGAGACACGGGTTGAGCATGAGGATGTTATACCCTCTGCTGAACACGAGCAATCTGGTACGGTTGCTGAAGAACTTGGGCGAGGCAAACGCACTCGTATTCCGAATACTAGGCACTCCGACTTTGTTAAATGGAATCAAATTAACACGACCGTCCTCTCGGCTCCTCCAATCTCCACATCCAGTCCCGTCTCAGGTAGTATCTATCCTTTAACACACTATGTTAGTTGTCATGCATTTTCTGCTCCACATCGTCAATTTCTTGCAGCCATTACAGAGGATGTTGAGCCCAAATCATTTAAGGAAGCTATGAACGACCCTCGTTGGCGTGACGCTATGTCTGATGAAATCAATGCTCTCGAGTCCAACAATACTTGGTCAATTGAAGAGCTCCCTTCTGGTAAAAATGCCATTGGCTGCATGTGGATATACCGGATCAAACGCAAATCGGATGGCTCCATTGAGCGGTTTAAAGCCCGCTTGGTTGCTCTTGGTAATAGACAAGAAGAAGGGGTAGATTACTCAGAAACATTTGCTCCTACTGTGAAAATGGTGACTGTCCGTACCTTTCTTGCTGTTGCTACAATGCGGAAGTGGGAATTGCATCAGATGGATGTTAACAATGCTTTTCTTCACGGAGATTTATCGGAGGAAGTATTCATGAGGATGCCACCTGGTTTTAGTCGTGGAGCCAAAGGCATGGTTTGTCGTTTACGTAAGTCCCTATATGGATTGCGTCAAGCTCCACGTTGTTGGTATGCTAAACTTACCCAAGCTTTACATGGCTATGGTTTTATTATGAGCTCTTCTGATAATTCTTTATTTACTTATCAACATAATGGTGTCGAAATACACATTCTCGTTTATGTTGATGACTTGATAATAGCCGGAAGTGACTCTATCTCTATCTCGGCCTTCAAAGATTATTTGGGTAGCTGCTTCAAAATGAAAGATTTAGGGCAGTTGAAGTACTTTCTTGGCATTGAAGTGGCACGTAATTCTTCTAGTATGTTCATTTGTCAGCGCAAATATGCGTTAGATATTTTGTCCGAAACAGGTCTCCTTGGTTGTAAGCCCGTTAGTACACCCATGGACGAAAATCATTCTCTTGCATTAACTACTGATTTCATGGAAGATGGTACTCAATATCGAAGACTTGTTGGGAAACTTATTTATTTGACTCTCACACGCCCGGAATTGAGCTATTCTGTTCACATATTGACGCAATTTATGCAAAAGCCGACATATTCTCATTGGGATGCAGCTCTGCGGGTTGTTCGATACTTGAAAAATAATCCGGGTCAAGGCATTTTATTCAAGGCTGATCGTCCGATGGAATTGGTTGCATATTGTGACGCTGACTATGCTAGCTGTCCGCTTACACGTCGTTCTATCACCGCTTATTTTGTATGTCTCGGCGGTTCTCCTATTTCTTGGAAAACCAAGAAACAAGCCACTGTCTCGAGATCCTCTACAGAGGCTGAATATCGTGCAATGGCGGCAACGACTTGGGAAATTCTTTGGCTGAAAGCTTTGTTGACCAGTCTCGGTATCCGTATTGAGGGTGCTGTAAAGCTTCATTGTGACAATCAGTCTGCTATTCATATAGCTAACAATCCCGTCTTTCATGAAAGAACAAAACACATCGAAGTAGATTGCCATTTTATCCGGGATGAAATAAAGCGAGGCGTCATTACTCCTCAGCATCTTCATACGCACTCTCAGCTTGCCGACTTATTAACTAAAGCCTTGGGTCGTCGACGCTTTGATGATCTCATGGACAAGTTAGGCATTTCGGACCTCCATGCTCCAACTTGAGGGGGGGTATAGGAAGTTATTTTCCACAATATCTTTTAGTTATTTTGTTACCTTAATTATAGGTATATAGCATATTATCAGCAGATATTCTAGGCACTCCAATAGTATATATATATTTGGCGATTGAATGTAACACACAAAAATATTGATTCACAATATATTTTCTCTCTTGTGATTTTCTTTAAGGACTTAAGTCAATTTGCTTTCTCGGGGTTTCGAGTTGTGGGCAGAGATAATCGGCAGATAGAAAACAA